>JAVJIF010026736.1:0-64395 GCA_038442645.1 Agave tequilana | reverse complement strand
TGAAACAGTTACACCGTCTTCCCTCCTACCGGCTCCCGCCCGGCTCCTTCCTCTAATATAAAAGATGTAACAAACATATACGCACGCACACACATTCATAAGCACAAATAATGATTTCGTCACAATGTGAACACCAACCCTATAGTGTAGTTTACCTTTCAGCTTATCGTTTATGTCTTTTAACATCCATATATGATACACCATATATGTATATGCACATATATATGAGTTACAAGTTAACACTGTAGTGATTTATTCATCTCAATTTAATGATTCAGCTTCTCATTTACTTTGTTAAGTATTCAGACTTTTGGGTTGTGCTACTAGCATATCAATATTCAATTATGTAGCATACAATCATATTCATTAAATTTCCAATGCATACACGTCATGGAGATCAATGCATCGACAAGACAAATACTAAATTGTTGCTTTAAGGGCAAAGATAATTGTCACTATAGGTGTACAACTTTCTAGTTATGTTCATGTACATCCCTATCAATTTCATATATTCAACGTACATTATGGTTGCAAACAATGATCACTTAGATGTGGGTGCACATGTGTATCAGTACTAATGTTTGATTTCTATTCACAACGTACCCAAGTTTTCATTCGTACCTCTAATATCACTAGTTTCTTAACACTCATATGTCTAGTATGGTCCTGTCAGAAAACCTAATACCATAATTATTAGGTCAGTTAGTCAATTAATGACTACCGATATTATTAGTCAATTCATTACCAACATTGGTTCCCGACTTTGTAATTAATAATTTCAATTCTGATCATTTTCATAATTATCACTTTCGTAACTATTGATTTCAATCTCACAAATTAAAGCTAAGTATCCTCTATGGATCATCAATCAATCAATTATGATTTGCTCAAACCTAAATTTCATCTTCATAAGACAATATGAAAAGATACAGTTTTCTTAGCTCATAACCATGTGGTATCCGCACAATATTATCCGTAGTCTTCTGTTACATCAGTTTTATAGGTTAACCATCAATATTAGATCTTCCTTACTATTGAGAAAGCAATTAGTTATTGTTCATAACCAAAGTAATCAATGAAGTGTTGTTTAGATAAAAGCTTGAAAAGATTCTTACAGCTTTATTACCAATATTTTATGAGTTTATGAATCAAGATCTTCGCATATACTATTCAAATAACTAAATCTCATAAACTTGAGAACTTAATGCCTAGAAGTTGATTATGGAGAATATCTCACCAATATGATTTACTTTGATGGTCTACATGCACTGAACCATTAAAATAAGGATACTGACACACCTTAGGTATATAATACATTGTTCTACCTATATCAGACGTTTCCTCTCAGCAGCTCAAAGTCTAAAACATCAATACCTGGTATGACGTTAGTTCCATGCTATTTCTTATAGACAAGTAATATAAAAACTAAATTACAATCTCCCCCTTTATACCCTTCTATCGCAAAACTCCAAACTTGTGATTGTTATCAATAAAATTTCAGCCTAACCCTAGCCCGTAATCACAGAGTCAACAATCACAGTCCTATTATTTCGGGACTGTGTGAGTTGTAACACCTTACAACACTGGATAATATTTTAATTTGTAACAACATGTGTTATTAAAACCCACCTGTCATATTCCTTAGTTATCCTGAACCTCTCGAATTCTCGCTTCTAAACTTATGTGCGAAAGGAGAGAGGGATCGAGTTATTCTTCCAGTTTTCTTGCATTTCCTTTGCCATTAGGATTTGTGTTAATTCTACCAAATGATTGGATCTATAATTTGTCTCAACATAATATGCTCGACATACCCAAATGCATCAATACCTCTAAACATGTCAGACTTCTCAAGCGTGTGGGCGAATACAACAGTAAATATTTAATGACGTAGATATGCCTATAACAATTTACATACCTGAATTTGAAATAATATAATGCAAGGATAAGAGCTCTTTCATGAGAATATTGTTTTATGCGGAGCTCAGAGAATTGTAATCAAATGCTATTGGATCCAGAGCACCACTTGATCTAGCATTAAGACCCTGAAATTTATATACAATCTGATAGGATAGTTCTATATTGCTTTGCTTGCTACACAGGAAATTTAACAAAAATTATTACGTCAAGAATGTATCGAGTCATAACCTACCAAATTCTGGAATAAGTATCGTCATCCAAGCCCAACACATTTTTCTGCCACTAGACACAAGTAGCAAAATCTTTCAGGCTTTGTAGCTTCACAAAGTCAGAGTAATGTCGGTTACCTCACCTAACTAGTTCACATGAACAACTTAGAACAATCTATGTTTCCATGGAAAAACTTACTTCCTTCGACATATTCTAACAAGCTCCACTTGCGTCTAGTTCTCTCTCTCGCCTGTTTCCCAATTCTGTCACAATTTGAGCAAAAAAGGTGATTTCTATTTGAAGATTAGTTTAGTGCAAATTTTATGGCCAACTACTTTCATATCTAGTCTTACTTTTGTTGAAAAATCACCATGATACGAGTACCTAATTCAGGAAAGTAAATTACTAAACAAATCTTCCATCCATCACCTTATTGTTTGAATGACTCTAGAGTATTGGAGAGAAATAGATCCAAGTATCAAACTTAAAGACTCTACTCACATGAAACATGCAACATACACCACAATAGACTTAAGATTCTGGATTAAATCAAAATCTTACCAAGCAAATCTATTCTTTTAGACTAGAATAATATCTCCACTCACCTTCATTACGTCAACCAAGTTACTAAATTTCATCTAACTCTAGAATGACAACCATGAAGGGACATGACTTTAAATTTCTCAACACAAATAGACATGGATCTCTTTATTTTCTACCAATCAATAACATCTAGGTATAACATATGATATGAGGGAAACTCCTCCACAAATTTAAAAAATTTTAGAGTTTAAAAACTCAAGAAAATTTCAGAATTTTAACAAGGCAAGGAGAGGAACGAATACAAGATGATTTCCCTCACCTTCTCTGTCGATCGCCGCTCGCGTACGCCGCCCCGTCGCCCGTCGCATCACGCGTCGCCTGGCCGCGCGGCCCCCTGGTTGTGCTGCTGTGCACAGCTGGGCGCGCGCGTCCAGTCCTAGAGGGGGAGAGAGAGGGATAGGGAGTGAGATTTTGAGAGAGGGAGAGTGAGCGATTGAGGATGAGAGATTAGGAGAGAAAACTCTAATTTTTAGGGAGAAATGCTCTGTCGATCACAAATAGGGAAGGGAAAAAGAAAAATTTTCTTTTTTTAGGAAATGAAGAGAGAGAGAGAGAGTGCTATTTATTAGTATAAAATATCTCATAAATTCTATGTGATTGCCACCTCACCCATTACCAATTCCAAGAAAATCTCCACCCTCCACTTCACTCTTCAAATTCCAAGTTCTCATTTCCACCATTCATTATAATAGAATTAAATAAAACTTATTTTTTTCACTTATTTGATTTATTATAATTTGATTGTATCTTCCTATGAAATAACATTATGCACATATACATATACACTACATTCATGTATACATACACAATATCCATATCCTTGTATTCATAATTATCCAACAATATTTCACTTTCAAATTTTCTCCAATATATACAAACTTAATTCAATAATCACCCTGATAATCTGCAAATCTCTTTAGATCAAGGATTTGAATATTAATTTGGGATTTTAAAAATTGGGGTGTTATAGTTCTACCCCCCTTACAAAAGTTCCGTCCTCGAAACTTTAAATATCTAAAGTTGAAAGAGTATAGAACCTTCACATTTCTCTATATCATAACGTTTCTCTGTCAAATGTCTTATCTTCTTCAATCCTTACCACCAGAATTTCTTATTTCTTAATCAAACTCTATACTACGTTCTTACAATCTGACTTAATCCTGACTCGCATGATATTTTAATCATTTCCTCACTCCAGTGTCCCATATCACTGGCAGCCCATACTGAGGGCCCACACCCCCAGCAGAGCACATCTGAATTATAGCATGTGGGTACCATAATTCGAACATAAGGCAGTGACCAAATATCCTACGTTTCAAGATTAATCACACACGTAAGAACTCCTACCCCCTTAATCCAGTCATGTCAAACAACATATTCACATACATAGAGAATACAATCATGCATATCAATCATGGCAATCACCCTAGCAATCCAATCCTCTTCCTACTATAACTATTCCAAGTAATCCTCATTCTATATCCTGGGCTCTGATACCAACTGTAACGGTCCCAGATTTCTAATATCCTCAATTTATGTAAACATCCTTTTTAAACTGACAGATTGTCATAACCATCTCCAAATCCTAGAAAATTCCGGCAGCATCTTCTTTTGTAAATACCGATCTAACCTCATATACAATGCCTACCACAAATAGTTTCAGCCAACATCAGCCTACTATTCTCAATCCAGATACATAGACTAATATTCGGCAACCATCCATGCAATCATAATAATATTCGGCTCACAATGGCCTACTTATTCCTCAATTAATAATTTGGTTTGACTTCGCCTACTTATGAAAGCACACAAATATATATGCTCTCGAGAGCACTCCTCTCGGCATCTATAACTTAAACATATCTAATTATAACTCTAACACATCACTACAATCACATTGTAATTTACTTCATACATATCCATCTCAATAAACTAACATAAGGTACAAATATACATCGAGTAGGATTTCAACAGGGACTAAATTACAACTCCAATACAATCATTAATAGTAAACTTCTTAGCAAACGCCTAAATCTGAAGCTGGTCTTCCGACATACTGCGACCTAAAATATAAGACTGGGAGGGAGTGAGCTCGACAACTCAGTGAGAGAGAATCAAAGTGTATCAAGGAAGAAAAATACAAATAAGGAGCATGTTTTCTTCAATAATTTTAGCAAGTATAGATGAACCAATGAAATGAGGAAAGAGGAATATCTTATAATGAATAATTAATACAAAGATCCATATAGTCTATATGATGGTCTAATTTCTTTAGAACCGATTCTCTTTAACTTTTTTAGTTTCTTCTCTACTGCAGATTACATGGTCTAAGAATTCAATAAGATACTCACTTAGTTATTTATAACTTATGCATGATTCTGCTTTAAGTACTATTAGCACGTATCACCACATAGCTCATATCTCATACATGAAGTACAGCCAATCACAATCAAAGTATCATGGGGATAAATATATGTCCTGGTGATACAATATCACAAGATCACCCCATATCATCTAAGTATAGTTTATCCATATGGATAATACAATCACACATAATCACACTACACTTCACAATATTCACATATCATACTTAGAGAAATGCACAACACACATTATACACGTGCCTATACAACCACAATGAAGTGTGAGAATCTCCGTCTTCCCCCTCCTACCGGCTTCCGCTCAGCCCTTCCTCCATTTATATAATATATATATATATATTATATATATATATATATATATATATATATATATATATATATATATATATATATATATATATGTATATAAGAATCTCCGTCTTCCCCTCCTACCGGCTTCCGCTCGGCCCCTTCCTCCATTATATATATATATATATATATATATATATATATATATATGTACATGTATATATTGTACATGTATATATATGTACATGTATATATTTGTACATGTACATATGTATGTATATGTATATGTATGTGTACATGTATGTATATGTACATATATGTATATGTACATATATGTATATATATATCTATATATATATATATATATATATATATATATATATATATATATATATATATATATATGTACATGTATGTACATATATGTATATATATATATATGTATATATATGTATATATATGTATATGTATGTATATATATGTATAACAATAACACCGTCTTCCCCTTCCTACCGGCTCCCGCTCGGCCCCTTCCTCCAATATATATATGTATATATATAATAATAACACCATCCCCTCCTACCGGCTCCCGTCCGGCCCCTTCCTCCTCTATATATATATATATATATATATATATATATATATATATATATATATATATATATATATATATATATATATATATATATATATATATATATATATATATATATATATATATATATCTGTGTGTGTGTATGAAACAGTTACATCGTCTTCCCCCTCCTACTAGCTCCCGCCCGGCCCCTTCCTCCAAAATAAAAGATGTAACAAACATATACGCGCACGCGCACATTCATAAGCGCAAATAACGATTTCGTCACAATACGAACACCAACTCTTTAGTGTATTTTACCTTTCAGCTTGTCGATTATGTCTCTTAACATCCATATATGATACACCATATATGTATATGCACATATTGTTGGCCTAGAGGCCCTTCACTCTAGTTTTGATGATGATTAACTCATGTAGTTATAGTTTACTAATAATCTTGTGATATTTAGTTTCGGATATTTAACCAAGATATTAGTTGATGATTAACTTCAACAAAGGTGTTTTGGAGCTTTCACATGGTGATTCAAGAGCTCGAGCGTCAAGTTCACATCGAGCACTCGGTTAGAGTCAAACTCACTGGATCGCATTTGGATCGAGTCGACTTGGAGATGGCGTTCTATAAGAAAGGTTCGGTTTGTTTAGTTAAGATTTTATTTAGATCATTGTAAAGATTAGATAATATGATATGCTCAAGTTCACAATACACATAAAAAGTTTTATGTTTTTATTTTTTTGTTTAACCGATCTTGGTTTTCATGAATAGATAGAATCAAAACAAGTTTACATGGTTTAATGTATATTAGATTTGATCTATATATATCTATGCTTCATCTATTAGAAAAACTTATTTTGATAGGCTATTCATGTAGTTGGAGTTTTGTATTTAAACAAAACTTATATTTGGATTTAATGTCAAAAACATAGATAAAATTCTTTACTTGTATATTGGATTCTATCCATATACAACATGCTTCAAAGTTGTTTAAATATCATATTTTTGTATTTGCATGAGTTTTGAGAGAAAACGAATTTTCTTCTCAAAAATTCAAGTTTTGAAAAATACAGTTTTTGTTTTAAGGTAAAATTTTTAAGTTATAAAAATAGTTAAAAATGTTTATAACATGGTTTGATTTTTACTCAAACATGTTTTTATATCAAAGTATAATACTTAACTTATTTTTGTAGATTTTTTGTGATTTTATAGGATTTAATCAAAGGCAAAAAGTCAAGTTTTTAAATCCTAAAAAATGACCTGTCCAGGCTCTGGCGGTCGACCGGCAGTCGACCGGACCAGGAATCAGTCGACTGGCATGGTCGACTGACGTGCACGAGAACGTGCACATCTGCCAGCCACTTCGGCCGGTCAACCGCCCGGTCGACCGACTGAAAGCACCCCACTCTCGGGTGGGGGTGGTCGACCGGGACGGTCGACCGTGGGCTTGGCCCGGTCTATCGCGCGGTCGACTGGCAGGCTCAACGGTCAAAAATTTGACCGTTGGCTTTTGCCCTTGTCAGCTGCCAGCGGGCAGATTTGAAATGTGAGTATAATACCCCATCTCTTAGTTGTTTTGAAGAAGTTTTTCAAGAGCAAAATTTCTCACCTTTACAAGTGTTTAACATCAAGTTTTCAAAAGAGTTTTGGGTTTAAAGATTTGATCTTTATTTTTTTTTAAAGGGTTGGAAAAATCAAAGAAAAGAAAAGTCTTTAGGAATTGATTTGATCTTCATTTACATTTCTATCTAGAGTTTCTCCCTAGAGATTTTCTTTGTGTTTATGATTTCAAACTCTTTATTTTCTCACACTTGAGCTTATCTATCTATCCTATCTATTAGGATCTATTTTGTGAAAAAAAAAAATTAGTTTGTGGTTGTGAAAACCACCAAGTTGTAAACCCTCCCTTATTTGTGCTATCCCTCTTAGTGAAGAGGTTGATTGTTGGAGCGGTGGTTTTGTGCCTTATCCCTCAAGTGTGAGGTGATAGTAGTTTGGCTTTGTGCCTATGCCTCATTTGTGAGTGGATGGATGGATATTGTGTGGCTTTGTGCCTTACCTCTAAGTATAGAGGTTGTATTTGTTGGAGAGAAGAGTTATGTACTCCCAATTGTATTTGCCCAAATCCTCAGTGGAGGTTCCCTGTGTGGGAAGTCCTGTGTGGACGAATTAGTGAAAATCCTTCTGTGTGAAGGCGGGGTCGTAGAGCTGTGTGCTCGAACCTCGAAACATATCTTAGTGTTTGCGTTTGATCCACTTTTCTTAACTCTCTCTCTCTCTTACATTGTGCATTGATTCATATTGTCATATCATATACATGCTTGTGATTATGTGCCCATGCTTGTGTTTAACTAAGAGAACTTCACATAGCACCTCAACTCTTATTTAGAGGAATTTAGAGGAGATAGTCCAGAGCCCTTCACTGAGAATTCGCTACACTCTTTGGTTACACTAAGTGTATTGCATTAGTTTTTAAATTTCACATTATTTGTCATTAGGTTAGCCGTCACCTATTCACCCTCCCTCTAGGTGTACTTTCAATTGGCATCAGAGCCTACGCTCCTGATATTAGGTTTAACCACCTAGGAGTGAGATCTTGGTTGCTAATCTAGCACTTGCATTTGCACACATATAGTTTACACTCATGGATTTCATGACCCCTCCTATGTTTGATGTTTCTAACATCGACGTATGGAAGACTAAGATGAGTATGTATCTCAAGACCCTAGGATTGCATGTTTTTCTTGCCGCTACCAAGAAATCTTATCTTGGTAATCGCAGGCATAAAAAGGCCAATGCACTAGCCCTTGAGGCACTTAGAAGCACATTATGTAAAGAATATTTGGGTATTGTTTCTCATTGTGATTCCGCTTTTGCAGTATGGAACACTTTGACCTCTCCCGCGCTACAAAAGAAGAAATATGTGGAGGAGGAATTTAGTGGAGGAGAATCCGAACAACATTGCTACATGGTCCAAGGGAATGACTCCCTTGAGGTATATTCGGATACTCAACTAGATGATAGTTCTAGTTCATCTTGTAATGAGTGTATAGATGCACATGCTTCAAATTATGAACGAGCTATAACTTGTGAAAAATTGTTAGAAAAGCATAAACTTTTGAAAAAGAAAAGTGTTGCTTTAAAAGAAGAAAATAAGGATTTAGTTTCAAAACTTAATTTGGTTTTGCAAGAAAAGGAAGAGATTCCAAGTGAACGTGACTCACTTAAATCTCAACTTGACCTTGCATTAAAAGAAATGAAATTTTGAAAAATAAAAATAATTGTGATGATGTTTGAAGAAGAATGAAACTTTGACTTCAAAACTTGATTTAGTTTTAAAAGAAATTGATTCTTTGAACAGCAAAATTATTTCTATTTCAAAAGAATTAGATTTGATTTCTAAGAAAAATATTTTCTTGAAAAATGATATAGATTCACATGTTTGTCACGCTAGTGTAACTTCACCATCTAGCTCACCTATTGCATGCACCTCTTCTATAATTAAAAATGATATATTTATGCTTAAGAAGAGTATTGATTGTTTGGGCTCCACTTTGAGCCATTGTGCCATGAACCACTCACGGTTGGAATCTATGTTTCGAAAGAAACAAATTCCTCCTTTGCATGCACACAAACCATGGCATACACATACTCCTCACGTTCACATTCATTACACTTTGTATGCTCATATGTACACTTGTACACATTGTGAACGTAAAGGCCACCTTGCTAAATTTTGTTATGATAGGATACATAATTCAAATTTAGCAAATAAGTTTGTTTGAGTTAGGAAAGGAGCTAACCCCCGTGGACTCAAAAGAGTTTGGGTATAAAAATCCACCCCCATTCTATTTGATGTAGGTGTGGGCTTTCACATGATGTCAGAGTGATGGTGCCTTGAGGTGGATGCGTTCGAGCTAAACGGTGACTATTTTGGATGCAACACTTTCGAGGGGAGTTTGGTAGGAGGACCACTTTAGTTTGGAGACCTAGAGATATACCCTCATGATTTTGGTAACAATCTCTTACTCCTCATTTGTGTTTACATGCTTGTCTTGTCATTTATCTATAGCATGTTTTGATCACTATGTTAAATGCTATGATATTTAGATTAGTGACATACATGTATAGTAATTGATACACCATATTTATATGGACTTATACTTTTATGTTCTCACATTTGTTTAGCTATCATGTATATCATAGATCTAAGACATGTGCATTTTGATTAGTCTCTAATTTTGCATAATTTTCATCACATCTCACATTTATTTGATAATAAATTCTGTTAATAATACCTTACTTGCTTGATCCTAGGTTCATGGTGTGCAAATAAAGAAAAAGATCTAAATCACCATTTAATTGGTGATTAAAGGCCTATTAAGATAGTCATTGACCTAAGGAGCTAATTCTGTCAGAACCAGGGGTCAGAAATCAGAAACTAGCAACATCACTGACAGGGACCAACTGGGCAGCACGCGGCTCAAAGCGCCGCGCACGCGGCCACCGTGTGGCTGCAGAAATGTGGCCTGGGCCGCGTTTCCGCGGCCGTACGGCCGCGGCGCGCGTGCCGCTTCGAGCCAGGGTTTGTCCCCTGGCCCCCTGTTCTCTTGGTGGCTATAAATACTCCCTTGGGTTTCAGAGTTGAAGATATGCAAGGTTTAAGGTAGTTCTCATTTTCCATTTTGTAGTTTAGGGTAGTTTAGTGTAGTTTTCTTCTTCTTCCTCCCTTGTATTTTCCATTTATTTTAGATCTTGTAATAGGGAGAGAGAGTGGTACATGTTTGGAATGCAAGAGTGCTTATAATAGAAGGTGACAATGTATGAAAGGTGATCTCTTTACCTCTCTATGTTTTCTTCTCTCTAATCTCTTTTACATGTTTAGCTAAACTTTTCTCTCATGGCAACTAACTACTAACTACCAACTAATCTAACTTCTTATTTGATAATCCACATGAATCTAATAGCCTCGTTTTGGCCTTGCTCTTGTAAGAGCCATTGATGGCTCATGATGATGGATCTAACTCTAACTTCCTAACCACTAACAAGCTAACATTACTTTACTCCATGCTTACTTTTAGTTTTGATGGTTTAAGTGTAGCTTGAACTTGTTTTGATGAGTTGGGCTGTGATGAGTTACATATGGGTCATGCTTTGAATCGCTCTTGAACCAAGGACTAATGATGGCCAATGATACATGTGAGGCAACAATCACTAAGAGGTTAGCATGTTAGTGGAGTCAATACTAGTTAGTGCTATGAGTTTTCTTTCTTTTTCACTTTGTTTTAGACATACAAATAAAATCACAAAAATCATTCTTTTCTATGTTTCCCACTTCCTTGTTTTCACCGTATACTTCTCTTTTCATTCTTTGTTTCTTTTCTTTTCATTCTTTAAAACTTTGAAGAACTTTTTAACAAACACGTGAATCAACCGGTAAAGCTTCCATCGCCTCCCGTCCTTGTGGATTCGAATCGTTTTAGCCTCTATGCTATAACGGAAGTATCGAGGAAGCCAAAGCGTACACACTTTAAATCTTCATTTCAAAGCATACACTTTTTGTGTGTGGTTTTCCCACGATCAAATTTTGGCGCCGTTGCCGGGGATAGGAACGGTTTAATTTCACAAGTTTGTTAACATTTCTTCTTTTTTTTTGGTGTGCAGGTTAAATTTTAGCATTGCAGAAGTCCACACTTGCTCAAGTGTGGTCGGGTAACTTCTTGTACATTCATATACTCTGCTGCTAATTTTTGTTGTACACTGTAAATAATTTTAAGAAATAAAATACAGAAATGGATGCTTTAAAACGGTTTAGACATTTGCATCTAGGCAGGTGTTAATTTTCATTCCAATATACTATATTTTATCTTGTGTTATTGTGATATTTATAGGAGGTGTACATATTGCATTGCATATAGTTAGAATAAACACTTCAGTGATTTACTCACTTTTTTGTGTTCATCTTATCTATATTGCACACTTGCACAAATTTAACTTAAGGGCAAAACCCAAAACAATATAAGGTGGGGAAGTCATTACCCTCCCTTAGCCCAAAAATCACCTCCCCACTCACACAACCCAAGCCTTAATAAAATTTGCTAAACGTTGGCCCTAGGGACATCTCAAACTCATTTAAGAGATTGACGTAAGACGAAAGTTGTTAGAAGTTGACTCTTGTTAAATCGATGTCTAAGGTTGGGGATTGAGAGGCGAACCTCGAAGAACAGTGGTTTGACATAATTGGGCCCGTTGCTCCGGCACGGATACCTCCCACTGATCTTTCCCCTACCTGGCCGATTAACCCGTGGTCAGCGTCTGACAATATACCCCCCGTGGACAGTCTAACCAGTTAGGAGTCGTCTAGGTCTAAGTCAACCCTAGCATAGGCTTGTTTTCATTTTCTTTTTCTTTTTGTTTGTTTATTTGTTTGTTTTTCTTTTTTGTAAATTGTGATATGGATTTTAATAACAATTCTTTCAATTATAATATGAATCCATATTTCACCCTGATCTCATTTGACTCGGGTAACTCTGACCGGCAATGTACAACATGAACCAACTATATATGCCGGGTTGGGATTATCCGAATCAATATGACCCATATCCCCAACCATATGACCGTAATTTTCAAAATAATTTCAACTCTTCACAGAGTTCATGGGGATTCACCTACCCCGAGTCAAATTTTCAACTATCTTGTCCATAATTTTCACAATATTCGTTCCCCAATTTTGATTCATATACTCCTTTTCCTGAACCACCAATTGAAGAAAAATCATCATTGGAAAGGAGTATAGAAGAGTCCTTACAACAAATACAAAATTTGCTCAATTCACCATCCTTCCCACATTAAACTTCACATACTCCTTTTCTAGAGCATCTAATTGAAGAAGAATCTGAGCTAGAAAAGCGTTTGGAAGTCTTTTGTGATAGAATGCAAAACATGTTGGACTCCTCATATCAACCAAATTTTCAAGAGTTCTACTCATCTTTTTTAGTCTCACCTATGCAAAATGAACAACCATCAATACTGGACTTGAGTATGGAACCCTTGCGTGAGTCCAAGCAGCAATCGTAAAATCTAGTGGACTCACAATTTCACTATAATTTCTAAAATCGATGTCCATACTCATATTATCAAGAAGAATCAATTGCCAAGAGTATGGAAGACATGATTCCAAATCCGAATTCTGTTACCCAACCTGTCAGTAGGTTAGACTCAATAATGAGCAATCTGATCAATGAGAGCGAGGAAAATCTTTCTTGTTGTAACGCCCCGATCCTAAGGATACGGAGACGTTATGGCGACGCATATACGTGAGGAAAATACCCACGTATACGCGCTAAGCCCAAAATTGTAACCTGAACAAGCTATAATCAGAATTATAATAATCAAGGACCACTGCAATAATACATATAAGACTACACATGATAGCAATGAATAACAGGAAGAAAATGGCAGCTGAACAGAAGTCAAAGGTGATATATAGGAAACAAAGAATAATAATAAGAATAAAATGCAAGTATACCAGAATCAAAGGGAGAGGACCCAAGCTCCTCGCAAGGCGTACCGTCTCATCGAATACCTGCACATTAGAACCACCGTCCAATAGCTGGACGTGCAAACCCAGGGTCGTCAGAACGCGACCATAATGAGTGTGTGTGAAAAGGGAAAGAACTCGTGCAGAAGAAACCAAGTGCATATAAAATAGTAAGAACAACTGCAGATAGGAAGACTAAATAACAAGATAAATATCTGAGCAGTAACACATATAGTAACAATATGAATACAGGTAGAAGACAAATGGCACAACGGTAAATATACAATCAATGTCAAGGGGTGCAATCTATCACATGTCACTAGGTGTTATACAATCCGGTCCTGGTTATGGTCATATGTCTATCATAGAGATATATATATATATACAATCAGGTGATTAATGTCAGTCACAATACATTAACAGTTCATTATCATTTATTATGTCAGCGAACACCAATTGCCACCTGTAATAGACGCATCCCATACTACGCCTACTACATGTGTCAATCAGGGTCCTAAGTTATTGAAATTAGTGGAAGAGACATTGTCCATGCTTTAGGTGGGTTCCGTACATACCCGGAACCACGGCCCAATCACCTGGCGCTGAACCAGGTCCTACCGCTAGGTAGTCAATAACAATAACAATAACAATATGTCAATAACAATGACAATATGGACAATACGGGATGTCAGTCATCCCCCGGAACCCTGCAGTGGAACCGTATCTCGGCTGCGCAACCTGTATCCTAGGTCCACCCAAAATACAGACGCTGTCTCCTCCATCAATTTTCCCAATCCCAGTGTAAGTTGTTCAATTACTTATTATTATCATTTATAACAATTAATATCCATGTCATTTCGATTACTGGGACGATACGGTGACAATAACAATATCAATGTGACAATAACAATGTGAACAATAATACCGTGTAAACGGTAGAACAATAGAACAATGTATGTTATGGTCTGACAATATTTTCCCAGTAACTTTCAATAACATGAATCAATATAACAATAGAACTCGATAATACTCAATAGCCAGTCTCATCTGGAACCGGTCGATACCTCATATGCCTGTACTGCATATAACAATATCCGATCTCCGTAGTCATCATGAACCTACCCTCAATAGTCATCCTGACCGTCAAATATCAATCTATGCCAAGTAATCCTGTACAGTAATCCACAAGTTTAATAAATCAATAACCTGTTCTCTCATTATATTAGTCTAATCTAATCTTTACGGCATCTGTATATTCACATCTCAATAACCGAAATAGTCAATACTCTGATACATCTATTCAGATCTCCACACTCTAGTCTGATCAAAGTCATCACCCCTCCATACTAAAGAGATATCATTAACTAGTCCATCAGCTTATATTCCCAATACTATCCTTGCAAATCGATAAGTATCAGTCCGTATCAGTGTAAGCCAAAACGGTAAACTATCATATCAATGAATCTGTAATTAGTCCTCTCCTCAACACCAATATGAACTCAATCTCTATCAATAGATGTAATCAATAACCATGCATGTCCTCGAGGTCAATAAGTCAAATGCATATCCCAATCATATTAAATAGGAAACATCCTCAAATACATGTGATCTAGAATATCTACTCAACTACTTCAATCATATCTGATATGTCCTCAAATACTCACTAATAAAGTCATTTCTAACTACTGATCATCATTCAATGTAAATAACATAAGTCTAGATCAATCCCGAGTCATTACCACCAACTTATGATTCCAATAGTTCCATAACAATCGAGTATCAATACACATCAAGTAATCCGACACATTAATCACCAATCCGACATACATCAACAATATCCAGTACTAGTCCTCTCACTCAAACATGTAACTCTAATTCATAAGTATTCACAATCACCACTTCTATTAATGACCCGTCATAATATCCCCACACTCGGTATCACCACATATCATAGACATGCATCTAAGTTCTAACATGATAAGTCAAGTCATTCCATTATATATCCATAATTAAAATCAGCTCTCTCACTCTAACAATTTAATCTGATTCTCAAATCCTCAAGGGTTCACACTTCTATTAAGATCAAATATGATATCCCAATACTCGGTATCACAACATATACATATCCAATAAATCGAAAATGTTAAAAGTGATAAAGGGGAATATCCACTTCTTCATGACAACACTGAATCCACATATATTAAACATAAATGGTATATCAAATCTATCATTACCATTCCCAAGTCAAATCTCCCTCTCATACAGTTCACTAGCAGGCCCCAACATATAAGATCCTATATATCAATGAAGCGACATTCTTATTTAATCAATTCTCATATGAACGAGACTATCATATCCTTAACCTAAAATACTTGGACAACACGATAACAGTGACGATAACTAAATAACATGCATCAGTATAATGGTATCATGACGTCACAACTGTAATAATATATACAACAATAATTGAATAGGAGAATAATCAATCATAACTGAAAATCAATTAAAACACTCACCTTGGGGAATCTGGTCGTCGTCGGGCGAGTCGCCGTTACGGTCGCTGTGGTGCCGCTCTTCGCTGTCGGACTGCATAGGATGGTAGCCAGGATCCTGGGGAAGACCTGGCTGCAATCTGGAGGTCTCGCGCTCGTCGGAAGGGCCTGGAATCGCCGCTCGCTCGCTGCCTGTGCTGCTGGTCTGGGTGGAATCTGCTGTGCGCGTCGCCGGGCGAGTCGCTGCCGCGGTCGGTGTGGTGCGGTTCCTTGCCATCGGACTGCATGAGAGGGTGGCCAAGACACTAGAGAAGGTCACCGCGCTGGTCTCTGATGAAAGTCTGACGTGGATCAGGAGAACGACCAGCTCGCCCGAACTTGCGCAGATCTGGATCTGCTGCTGATCTGGGCTGGTTCTGGATCTGGATCTGCAGGCTGCTGCCTCTTGCTGTTGTGGCTGATCTGAAGTGGAGAGGGGGTGCTGTTGCTCCAGTTGTCGCGGCCACGGAGGGGTCTTGGCTGGATCTGGAGAAGGGCGCTGCTGCAGACCTGTAAGGGGCGGGTCTGCTGCTGCCCTTGCTGTTGCTGGATCTGGTGGTAGTGGCCGGCCTGCTGGACATGGAGGAGATGTGGCAGCCATCCAGAGAAGGGGAGGCGCTGCCAAGGGCTTGGGTATGGTGCTCAGCCATCAAGGGAAAAGGGGGAAGCCCTGGAGGAGATCTACGGCAGCAAGGAGGGGGATCTCGCTGGTGGTACACAGCCATGGTGAAGATGGGGCTGTTGTGTTGACGGCTGGAAGGAGAAGAGATAGATCTAGGTTTAGATTGAGATAGGTTTATATAGGATGAGTTGGGTTATAGGGTCTAATGGGTATTGGGTCCAAGTAGATAAAGGAGTATTGGGCTATTGGGTTTGGGTTGAACCAAATAGGTATAGGATCAATAGATTAGATTAATATGTAAATGGGCTTGGGTCAACTGGTTTAGGATCCAAATAGATAATTGGGCATAGGATTGGGAACGGGTCATGGGCCATGGAATCCAAACGGGCAATTGGGTATGGGATCACTAATGGGTATTGGATCTAAAAGAGGATAATGGGTAGGCACAAGGATACAAGGGAATATGGCATGAATAGGAATCAAGGGTAAAGAAATATACCACTGCAAAATAATCCAATCATTAGTAGCAACATTACCTAGTCAAAATAACAGTATTAATAATACCAATAACAACTCACAATACTTAATTACAAAAATAATAGAACACTAATATTAAATAAATAAACATCGACAATAAAATAAGGATAACACTAATAGAAATAACAATAAATAACAATGGAAGAATAGTTTGCCGTTTACTATCTTAAAATAAATTTTCCATACTTAATAATAATAACTTCTGAAAAATAATAAATTAACTTGATTAAATAAAAATACTCAGTAAATCAAAATAGATACTTGAAGAAAATAAAAATACAGTAGTATTAGATTAGGGATATTACACTCTACCCACCTTAATAAAAATTTCGTCCTCGAAATTTCAATAAAGCGGGGAATGGTAAAAGAATCAAGGTCAAGAAGAAACAAACAAGCTTCAAACAGGGAAAGATAAAAGAATCAACAATTAAGAGGAAATACAAACAAGCTTCCACGTCGTCTCGTTGGGACATCACGATTCCGCTGCGCGCTCTGATCTCTGGTACCATCTTCAACGTGAAGTAATCAATCTCAAGAGATAGAATCAGGAGGAATGAATAGGAAGGAAGGATGAAATCAAGATGGACATCCAAATCACTCTAATTGAAGTGTTGGAATCATGAATATCAACGGATCAAGAATGGAATTCCAAAGGAAGGATGATCAATTCCAAAGGGAGTCAATATTATCATATGAATAGTATATGTATATTGCAGTGTCAACATAAATGTCTCAGGTTACAGGTAGGAACTAGGTTCTCCTTTTATGTCGAACCTAGGCTCTGATACCACTCTGTAACGCCCCGATCCTAAGGATACGGAGACGTTATGGCGACGTATATACGCGAGGAAAATACCCCACGTATACGCGCTAAGCCCAAAATTGTAACCTAAACAAGCTATAATCAGAATTATAATAATCAAGGACCACTGCAATAATACATATAAGACTACACATGATAGCAATGAATAACAGGAAGAAAATGGCAGCTGAACAGAAGTCAAAGGTGATATATAGGAAACAAAGAATAATAACAAGAATAAAATGCAAGTATACCAGAATCAAAGGGAGAGGACCCAAGCTCCTCGCAAGGCGTACCGTCTCATCGAATACCTGCACATTAGAACCACCGTCCAATAGCTGGACGTGCAAACCCAGGGTCGTCAGAACGCGACCATAATGAGTGTGTGTGAAAAGGGAAAGAACTCGTGCAGAAGAAACCAAGTGCATATAAAATAGTAAGAACAACTGCAGATAGGAAGACTAAATAACAAGATAAATATCTGAGCAGTAACACATATAGTAACAATATGAATACAGGTAGAAGACAAATGGCACAACGGTAAATATACAATCAATGTCAAGGGGTGCAATCTATCATATGTCACTAGGTGTTATACAATCCGGTCCTGGTTATGGTCATATGTCTATCATAGAGATATATATATATACAATCAGGTGATTAATGTCAGTCACAATACATAAACAGTTCATTATCATTTATTATGTCAGCGAACACCAATTGCCACCTGTAATAGACGCATCCCATACTACGCCTACTACAAGTGTCAATCAGGGTCCTAAGTTATTGAAATTAGTGGAAGAGACATTGTCCATGCTTTAGGTAGGTTCCGTACATACCCGGAACCACGGCCCAATCACCTGGCGCTGAACCAGGTCCTACCGCTAGGTAGTCAATAACAATAACAATAACAATATGTCAATAACAATGACAATATGGACAATACGGGATGTTAGTCATCCCCCGGAACCCTGCAGTGGAACCGTATCTCGGCTGCGCAACCTGTATCCTAGGTCCAACCAAAATACAGACGCTGTCTCCTCCATCAATTTCCCCAATCCCAGTGTAAGTTGTTCAATTACTTATTATTATCATTTATAACAATTAATATCCATGTCATTTCGATTACTGGGACGATACGGTGACAATAACAATATCAATGTGACAATAACAATGTGAACAATAATACCGTGTAAACGGTAGAACAATAGAACAATGTATGTTATGGTCTGACAATATTTTCCCAGTAACTTTCAATAACATGAATCAATATAACAATAGAACTCGATAATACTCAATAGCCAGTCTCATCTGGAACCGGTCAATACCTCATATGCCTGTACTGCATATAACAATATCCGATCTCCGTAGTCATCATGAACCTACCCTCAATAGTCATCCTGACCGTCAAATATCAATCTATGCCAAAGTAATCCTGTACAGTAATCCACAAGTTTAATAAATCAATAACCTGTTCTCTCATTATATTAGTCTAATCTGATCTTTACGGCATCAGTATATTCACATCTCAATAACCGAAATAGTCAATACTCTGATACATCTATTCAGATCTCCACACTCTAGTCTGATCAAAGTCATCACCCCTCCATACTAAAGAGATATCATTAACTATTCCATCAGCTTATATTCCCAATACTATCCTTGCAAATCGTTAAGTATCAGTCCGTATCAGTGTAAGCCAAAACGGTAAACTATCATATCAATGAATCTATAATTAGTCCTCTCCTCAACACCAATATGAACTCAATCTCTATCAATAGATGTAATCAATAACCATGCATGTCCTCGAGGTCAACAAGTCAAACGCATATCCCAATCATATTAAATAGGAAACATCATCAAATACATGTGATCTAGAATATCTACTCAACTACTTCAATCATATCTGATATGTTCTCAAATACTCACTAATAAAGTCATTTCTAACTACTGATCATCATTCAATGTAAATAACATAAGTCTAGATCAATCCCGAGTCATTACCACCAACTTATGATTCCAATAGTTCCATAACAATCGAGTATCAATACACATCAAGTAATCCGACACATTAATCACCAATCCGACATACATCAACAATATCCAGTACTAGTCCTCTCACTCAAACATGTAACTCTAATTCATAAGTATTCACAATCACCACTTCTATTAATGACCCGTCATAATATCCCCACACTCGGTATCACCACATATCATAGACATGCATCTAAGTTCTAACATGGTAAGTCAAGTCATTCCATTATATATCCATAATTAAACTCAGCTCTCTCACTCTAACAATTTAATCTGATTCCCAAATCCTCAAGGGTTCACACTTCTATTAAGATCAAACATGATATCCCAATACTCGGTATCACAACATATACATATCCAATAAATCGAAAATGTTAAAAGTGATAAAGGGGAATATCCACTTCTTCATGACAATACTGAATCCACATATATTAAACATAAATGGTATATCAAATCTATCATTACCATTCCCAAGTCAATCTCCCTCTCATACAGTTCACTAGCAGGCCCCAACATATAAGATCCTATATATCAATGAAGCGACATTCTTATTTAATCAATTCTCATATGAACGAGACTATCATATCCTTAACCTAAAATACTTGGACAACACGATAACAGTGACGATAACTAAATAACATGCATCAGTATAATGGTATCATGACGTCACAACTGTAATAATTATATACAACAATAATTGAATAGGAGAATAATCAATCATAACTGAAAATCAATTAAAACACTCACCTTGGGGAATCTGGTCGTCGTCGGGCGAGTCGCCGTTACGGTCGCTGTGGTGCCGCTCTTCGCTGTCGGACTGCATAGGACGGTAGCCAGGATCCTGGGGAAGACCTGGCTGCAATCTGGAGGTCTCGCGCTCGCCGGAAGGGCCTGGAATCGCCGCTCGCTCGCTGCCTGTGCTGCTGGTCTGGGTGGAATCTGCTGTGCGCGTCGCCGGGCGAGTCGCTGTCGCGGTCGCTGTGGTGCGGTTCCTTGCCATCGGACTGCATGGGAGGGTGACCAAGACACTGGAGAAGGTCACCGCGCTGGTCTCTGACGAAAGTCTGACGTGGATCAGGAGAACGACCAGCTCGCCCGAACTTGCACAGATCTGGATCTGCTGCTGATCTGGGCTGGTTCTGGATCTGGATCTGCAGGCTGCTGCCTCCTCGCTGTTGTGGCTGATCTGAAGTGGAGAGGGGGTGCTGTTGCTCCGGTTGTCGCGGCCACGGAGGGGTCTTGGCTGGATCTGGAGAAGGGCACTGCTGCAGACCTGTAAGGGGCGGGTCTGCTGCTGCCCTTGCTGTTGCTGGATCTGGTGGTAGTGGCCGGCCTGCTGGACATGGAGGAGATGTGGCAGCCATCCAGAGAAGGGGAGGCGCTGCCAAGGGCTTGGGTATGGTGCTCAGCCATCAAGGGAAAAGGGGGAAGCCCTGGAGGAGATCTACGGCAGCAAGGAGGGGGATCTCGCTGGTGGTACACAGCCATGGTGAAGATGGGGTTGTTGTGTTGACGGCTGGAAGGAGAAGAGATAGATCTAGGTTTAGATTGAGATAGGTTTATATAGGATGAGTTGGGTTATAGGGTCTAATGGGTATTGGGTCCAAGTAGATAAAGGAGTATTGGGCTATTGGGTTTGGGTTGAACCAAATAGGTATAGGATCAATAGATTAGATTAATATGTAAATGGGCTTGGGTTAACTGGTTTAGGATCCAAATAGATAATTGGGCATAGGATTGGGAACGGGTCATGGGCCATGGAATCCAAACGGGCAATTGGGTATGGGATCACTAATGGGTATTGGATCTAAAAGAGGATAATGGGTAGGCACAAGGATACAAGGGAATATGGCATGAATAGGAATCAAGGGTAAAGAAATATACCACTGCAAAATAATCCAATCATTAGTAGCAACATTACCTAGTCAAAATAACAGTATTAATAATACCAATAACAACTCGCAATACTTAATTACAAAAATAATAGAACACTAATATTAAATAAATAAACATCGACAATAAAATAAGGATAACACTAATAGAAATAACAATAAATAACAATGGAAGAATAGTTTGCCGTTTACTATCTTAAAATAAATTTTCCATACTTAATAATAATAACTTCTGAAAAATAAAAATTAACTTGATTAAATAAAAATACTCAGTAAATCAAAATAGATACTTGAAGAAAATAAAAATACAGTAGTATTAGATTAGGGATATTACACTTGTTAACCATTGACCACTCTTTATATCCCTAACTATACTGATTGGACCCTTGCATTATGTCATTTTGGGAATCCAGATTCAATTTTGGAACACATAGTAGAACTTGACCAAACTCCAAGTTTTGAAAGTCACGGGACATTCTGGCAAGTTATCCCTTCCCTGAAATTGAAATCGAACCTGAATGTGATCCTGAACCTCCTGTTGGGAATTCCATTTCACTTTTTGATTCAATAATGACTCGGTATCTTTACCAGATTTTTTCTCTATTCCGGAGTCAACATTGAATCCTATCCCAGTACACCATGAAATGGAATCACCTATCTTTTATGATCACACTTCATTGTTGGAAAAAGTGTGTGAATATCACTTCTTTGGTTTAGACCCTGTTTTTGAACCAATTTCGACTCTCATTGTTGACTCTCGGCTTGATCTGAGTCAAATTCCCGAGTCGGTATCGGTTTTTATTCCTGATTCCTTTGAGTCCAAATCTATCATCTTCCAAAATCACACTTCATTGTTGGACAAGAATGTTGACAAAAATGACTCAAAAATTATTTTTGAAAATTAAAAATTAGATGGGGATAATTTTTAAATAAGATCATTCATTCAATCAACATTTTATTGGGTCATATTAAAGAGGTCATTGGTGGGTTCCTACACGATCCACGCTATTTTGATTGGGTAGCAACGCTTGGCCCAATCAGACCACCACCGGAGCCACCCCCTTGAGGTAATCTTCCTTCCCTCTCCATTTGTTTCAGGTATTTACACATTCACGATGCATTGAGGACCATGCATGAGATAAGTGTGAGGGAGGGTTTACTAACGTAGTTAGTTTTATATTTTCTTTCTTTTACACTTCTTTTTAAATAAAAAAACTTTTATATAAAAACTTTTCTTTTCTTTTTACAAAACTTTTTGAAACAAGAGAAATAGTTTTTGATTTATTTTTAAGAAAATTAAGATTATCTTAGGAATTAGGAAGACCTCAAATTATGAAATTTTAAACTGAGTCAAAATAATAGATCTTATCTAAATTATAGGATA
Source organism: Agave tequilana (assembly GCA_038442645.1). Lineage (NCBI taxonomy): Eukaryota > Viridiplantae > Streptophyta > Magnoliopsida > Asparagales > Asparagaceae > Agave > Agave tequilana. Next base: position 41,065 of record JAVJIF010026736.1, on the reverse strand, counting down.
AGAAAGTAAAATTGAAAAGATAATTTGATCTTGAATTTTTTGCCTTAGACTTATGCACTCCACACTTACACAATTTTTGGGATTGGAGCAAAAACTGAAAATGCCATAAAAATATTCAAAAAAACAAAAAACAAAAAATATATATAATTATATGATAAATAAAAATCACTTATTGAAGTTGGGTAATTATGCCTTAGGAAGCATGATTATTCATACCTAAAACGATGGACAAAAATAAAATAATTCCCTTTAGTTTTGTGGCCTTGTTTACTCGAGTCCTTAAGTCCGAGGGATGTTTAGTCATCTGGTGCCCTAAGACCATCTGGTTTGGGAGTCACCGACTAAAGGCTCACTACCGGGTAAATAAGAAAGCCTAAGAAAACTAACGGAAGAAAAAAGAAAAATAATAAAATAATAAAATAAAAAAAATAATATATAAATGGCATGAAAGTTTGAGTCGATATCCCAAAAATCTTCACAGTTCACAAAGTGCATATTTTCTAAGAGTTTTATGAAAGATAAAGAGTCAGTTCAATTTTAAAATTCTTACATTTAATTTATAACAAGATTTTTTGCATTTTGACTAATTTTAAGAAAGAACAATTTCTGGTTAACCTATGACCTTAGATCACTTATATTTTCGCAAAAATATTTCAACATTTTTCTCTATTTCAAAATGTGTTTTCAAAATACTAACATTTGATTTCTTTCTTTATGAATTTTGTGGGTGTAATCCTCTGAAAACCCTCAGGAGACAAAACTCCTCCTCTAAGGGAAACTTAGAGGTTTAACGGCTTGTTGCACATGCTCAGTGCAATCGCGTCACCTGCGAAAGTGGTATAATAATTCTTTAGTTTTTTGTTTGCTTGGGACGAGCAAAAGATAAGTGTGGGGGTGTGATTAGTCTCTAATTTTGCATAATTTCATCACATTCTCACATTTATTTGATAATAAATTCTGCTTACCTTACTTGCTTGATCCTAGGTTCATGGTGTGCAAATGAAGAAGAAGATCTAAATCACTATTTAATTGGTGATTAAAGGCCTATTAAGATAGCCATTGACCTAAGGAGCTAATTCTGTCAGAACCAGGGGTCAGAAATCAGAAACTGGCAATATCACCTGACAGGGGACCAACTGGGCAGCGACGCGGCTTCGGGCCAGGGTTTGTCCCCTGGCCCCTGTTCTCCTGGTGGCTATAAATACCCCCTTGGGTTCTAGAGTTGAAGATATGCAAGGTTTAGGGTAGTTCTCATTTTTCATCTTGTAGTTTTGGGTAGTTTAGTATAGTTTTTCTTCTTCTTCCTCCCTTGTATTTTTCATTTATTTTAGATCTTGTAATAGGGAGAGAGAGTGGTACATGCTTGAAATGCAAGAGTGCTTATAATAGAAGGTGACAATCTATAAAAGGTGCTCTCTTTACCTCTCTATATTTTCTTCTCTCTAATCCCTTTTACATGTTTAGCTAAACTTTTCTCTCATGGCAACTAACTACTAACCACAAACTAATCTAACTTCTTATTTGATAATCCACATGAATCCAATAGCCTCGTTTTGGTCTTGCTCTTGCAAAAGCATTGATGGCTCATGATGATGGATCTAACTCTAACTTCCTAACCACTAAAAAGCTAACATTACTTTACTCTATGCTTACTTTTAGTTTTGATGGTTTAAGTGTAGCTTGAACTTGTTTTGATGAGTTGGGTTGTGATGAGTTACATATGGGTTATACTTTGAATCGCTCTTGAACCAAGAACTAGTGATGGCCAATGATACATATTAGGCAACTATCACTAAGAGGTTAGCATGTTAGTGGAGTCATTAGTAGTTAGTGCCATGAGTTTTCTTTTTTTTCACTTTGTTTTAGACATACAAACAAAATCACAAAAACCATTCTTTTCTATGTTTTCCACTTCTTTGTTTTCACCGTACACTTCTCTTTTCATTCTTTGTTTCTTTTCTTTTCATTCTTTAAAATTTTGAAGAACTTTTTAACAAACACGTGAATTAACCGGTAAAGTTCTATCACCTCCCGTCCTTATAGATTCGACTCGTTTTAGCCTCTATGCTATAACGGAAGTATCGAGGAAGCCAAAGCGCACACACTTTAAATCTTCATTTCAAAACATACACTTTTTGTGCGCGGTTTTTCCACGATCACATTTACATAATGATCATGTTGATATATGTTTTGTTCTTATGCTTCATGTTTTGATTACATGTATAGATGTTAGTTTTCATTAAAACTTGAGCATATATTTGTACAACTAGTGAGCCACAAATAGATTATTAAATGTTTGTGCTTAAACGCTCATCTGTACCATTAGATGTACTAGTATAGCCTAGTTTTGATGATTCATGTATTTTGACTTGTATTCTCTATTTTTGTGCATGTTTTCATGTTTATGCTTTAACTTCATGTATATGTCTATTTTGTCTAAACTAATAATTATACATATACATCCTTGAGCCACTTACCTTCATGCATATACCTTTGTGGACTCGTTTATATTTGGATATGTATGTATACTCTAGTTTGTACAAATCATACGTATACCATTGAAGGATTCTTATTTTTGATGATTTTCATGTTTTTATTTGTTTTAAGGAATTTCATATTTGAGCTTAATTGCATATTTCCATGATTATGTCTTTCACACAAAACTTGTACACTCACATTACTTGATGTTTTCTCATGATTTTATTTTCATGAGTATTATATGTGCTATATAGACTTTAAGTGTCATTGGTTGAGTGATTTTCATATTTCATAGAATATATTTTTGTTTTATTCCTTACTTGAAGAATTTCGTACTAGTTTACAATTTTTTTAAAACTAGTTCGTATTCTTCATTTTGGTAGAGTTTTCAAATATGCTAAACCTATTTTCAAACTTATTTTTGAAAACCCCTACCCATTTTTAAGGGCGGTTGGTTGGGCGACCATGCCTTGTATACTCTTATTGAAAATTTATCTAAATATGTACATATAATGGGTGGTAGGGAGTATGAGTTATACACTTGTTTTATTGTGTTTTCAATTGGTATCACAATTGACATTTATTTTATATACTCATATTTGTTTCTATATATGAATGCTTTAACTTCAAATAATATCAATTTCTATTGGTTTTTACTTTTCATACATATATGTGATCAAAACACATATATATGTAATTTGTTTTGATTGTGCTTATTGTATCTTTATATCTTAAAGCACAAACCATGTCATGCTAAGCTTGATTTTAACCTAATGATAATTATTTTAAATTGGTATTCGATACAAGCTTATGCATAGTTTTCATTGGTATTTCATAAAGGGCGACAAAATTCATATTTTACCTTTACCATTGGTATTTTTACTCCCACGCTTTATATTAAAAAATGATTGAAAATAATATTGATTTTTTATAATTTGGTATCATACGCTCCTAATGAAAATTATTTTCAATTGATATATGTTTCATTTTCAATATTGGTATCAAAAATCTTAAATTGATATTATTCTCTATTTGCTATCTTTATTGCAAAATGTGTTTAGTGTATAACCAAAAAGATTAGTTTATATTTCTCAAATTGGTATCAAAAGTGTAAAATATTTTCAATTGGTACTAATTTTTACAATTGATATCAAGATTGACTATATATATTTATATCTTTCAATTGCTATCAAAATTTTTATTGGTAACCTTCAAAAATATTTTGTTTACTTTCAATTGGTTATCTTCAAAATGTTTATATCTATATTTAGGTTTTGTTTCCATTAGTATCATAAATTTGTATCATGATATTTCTATGTATACCTTCATGCTAAATTGATATATTTTTCAATTGGGTATTATAATGTTTTGTTTTATGTTTGTACCCCTTTGTTGATTTTTTGTTTCTGACAAAAAGGGGGAGAACATTGTTTTTTGTTTACTTTAACCCCTTTGTTGATGATTAACAAAAAAGGGGAGAAGTATTTTAGTATATATGCATGTTTATTTATGCATGGTTATTTAAGTTTATATCAAAAGCATTTGTTTTTTTGTTTTGCTGATATTGGTATCAAGAGCATATTATTTTGTTGTTTTTATTGGTATCAAGAGCAACATTTTTTATTGGAATTTTTATTGGTATCAAGAGCAACTTTGTTTTTAAGAACATGTTTATTTTTAAATTTTGGTATCAAGAGCATGTTTATTTCATTGGTATAAAAGATCATATTCTTTATTACCATGTTTGTTTAAATTTGTATAGAGCATTCATGACATATCTTTATTGTTTATTGCTATGCATTAGTTAACAGGGAGCTTCTTTGAAGCTTAACTTTAATCCATGCATATATAACTCCATGAGTTTTGTCATCATCAAAAAGGGGGAGATTGTTGGCCAGAGGCCCTTCACTCTAGTTTTGATGATGATTAACTCATGTAGTTAATTTTACTAATAATCTTGTGATATTTAGTTTCAGATATTTAACCAAGATATTAGTTGGTGATTAGCTTCAACAAAGGTGTTTTGGAGCTTTTACATGGTGATTCAAGAGCTCGAGCGTCAAGTTCACATCTAGCACTCGGTTAGAGTCAAGCTCGTTGGATCGCGTTTGGATTGAGTCGACTTGGAGACGGCGTTCTACAAGAAGGCTTCGGTTTGTTTAGTTAAGATTTTGTTTAGATCATTGTAAAGATTAGATAGTGTGATATGTTCAAGTTCACAATATGCATACAAGTTTCGTGTTTTGATTTTTCAGTTTAACCGATCTTGGTTTTCATGAATAGATAGAATCAAAACAAGTTTATATAGTTTAATGTATATTAGATTTGATCTATATACATCTATACTTCATCTATTTAGAAAAACTTATTTTGATAGGCTATTCATGTAGTTGGAGTTTTGTATTTAAACAAAACTTATTTTTGGATTTAATGTCAAAAATATAGATAAAATTCTTTACTTGTATATTGGATTATATCCATATACAATATGCTTCAAAGTTGTTTCAATATCATGTTTTGTATTTGCATGAGTTTTGGAGAAAACGAATTTTTATCTCAAAAATTCAAGTTTTGAAAAATACAGTTTTTGTTTTAAGGTAAAATTTCTAAGTTACAAAAATAGTTCAAAATATTTGTAACATGGTTTGATTTTTACTCAAACATGTTTGTATATCAAAGTATAATATTGAACTTATTTTTGTAGATTTTTTGTGATTTATAGGATTTAATCAAAGACAAAAAGTCAAGTTTTTAAATCCTGAAAAATGACCTGTCCAGGCTCTGGCGGTCGACCGGCACGGTCGACCAACGTGCACGAGGACGTGCACATCTGCCAGCCACTTCGGCCGGTCGACCGCCCGGTCGACCGACTGAAAGCACCCTACTCTCGGGTGGGGGCGGTCAACGTGGACGGTCGACCGTGGGCTTGGCCCGGTCGACCGCGCAGTCGACCGGCAGGCTTAACGGTCAAAAATTTGACCATTGGCAGGTCGACCGGCCAGTCGACCGGCAGGGCAATTTTGCCCTTGTCAGCTACCAATGGGCAGATTTGAAATGTGGGTATAAATACCCCATCTCTTGGTTGTTTTGAAAAAGTTTTTCAAAAGCAAAATTTCTCACCTTTATAAGTGTTTAACAGCAAGTTTTCAAAAGAGTTTTTGGTTTAAAGATTTGATCTTTATTTTGTTTTAAAGAGTTGGAAAAATCAAAGAAAAGAAAAGTTTTTGGGAATTGATTTGATCTTCATTTACATTTCTATCTAGAGTTTCTCCCTAGAGATTTTCTTTGTTTTTTGATTTCAAACTCTTTATTTTTTCACACTTGAGCTTATCTATCTATCCTATTAGGATCTATTTTGTGAAAAAAATTAGTTTGTGGTTGTGAAAACTACCAAGTGTAAACCCTCCCTTATTTGTGCTATCCCTCTTAGTGAAGAGGTTGATTGTTGGAGCGGTGGCTTTGTACCTTATCCATCAAGTGTGAGGTGATAGTAGTTTGGCTTTGTGCCTATCCCTCATTTGTGAGGTGGATATTGTGTTGGCTTTGTGCCTTGCCTCTAAGTGTAGAGGTTGTATTTTTTGGAGAGAGAAGTTGTGTACTCCCAATTGTATTTGCCCAAATCCTCAGTGGAGGTTCCTTGTGTGGGAAGTTCTGTGTGGACGAGTTAGTGAAAATCCTTCTGTGTGAAGGCGGGGACGTAGAGATGTGTGCTCGAACCTCGAAACATATCTCGGTGTTTGCATTTGATCTACTTTCTCTTAACTCTCTCTCTCTCTCTTACATTATGCATTGATTCATATTGTCATATCATATACATGCTTGATTTGATTGTGTGCTCATACTTGTGTTTAACCAAGAGAGCTTCATATAGCACCTCAACTCTTATTTAGAGGAATTTAGAGGAGATAATCTAGAGCCCTTCACCGGGAATTCGGTTACACTCTTTGGTTATACTAAGTGTGTTGCACTAGTTTTTAAATTTCGCATTATTTGTCATTAGATTAGCCGTATACCTATTCCCCCCCTCTAGGTGTACTTTCACATATATATGAATTACAAGTTAACACTGTAGTGATCTATTCATCTCAATTTTAATGAGTCATCTTCTCATTTACTTTGTTAAGTATTCAGCCTTCTTGGTTGTGCTACTAGCATATCAATATTCAATTATGTAGCATACAATCATGTTCATAAAATTTTCAATGCATACACGTCATGGAGATCAATTCATCGACAAGACAAATACTAAATTGTGCTTTAAGGGCAAAGATAATTGTCACTATAAGTGTACAACTTTCTAGTTATGTTTCATGTTACATCCCCATCAATTTCATATATTCAACGTACATTATGGTTGTAAACAATGATCACTTAGATGTGGGTGCACACGTGCATCAGTACTAATGTTGGATTTCTATTCACAACACGTACCCAAGTTTTCATTCGTACCTCTAACTGAAAATCACCTAGAGGGGGGGTGAATAGGTGATAATGCTAATCAATGGACAAATTAAAAATTAAGATGTAACAATCACCACACAAGATTCACAAGATGAATGAAAGCGAGTAAATATAGCAATGATGAAGATAAGCAAGTAATAAGTGCAAGAAAAGTAATGTAAAGGAGTGCAAGAATGTAAACCAATCGCAAACACAAGGATATGTTATCGAGGTTCGAGCACCCAGCTCTACTCCCCGCCTTCCCCAGAAGGATTCTAGCTACTTCCACTATCTCAAAGAAATCACAATTACACCGGAGTACCCAACTCCACAATCTCAATTACAAGCAATTTCTGAGTAGTCAAAAGACCACAAACTCTCTCTTTCAAATGTCTCTTCCCTTACAAAAAGGTCCTTAGAGAACAATGAGTAGGAATGAAGCTCTTGTTGTAAGTGAAGAAAGAAAATTAAATCAGAGAGTATTTCAAAAACCACTTCAGAAAATGAGAGAGAATTTCAGCACAAAAACCAAGAAACAAATCTCTTTTGAATGCCTTAAACTTTTGAATTTTTCTTGTAATAAAATGTTGTAACCAATCTCTCCCCAAACACCCCTATTTATAGGAGAGGGCTAGGGTTTAGGGATAATACAAACTTAAGGTTAATTAAGTCATATTAGATTTGAAATATATCCCTAAATCAAATTTAAACACATGAAGACAAAATAAAACAGCTCATTAAAAACTGCCCGTTACTGTTCAACGGATAGTTCGGTCGACTGGCCGGTCGACCGTACGTCCAAAATTATGACCGTTGCAGGCCAGCGGTCGACCGCCCGGTCGACCCAATCTATCCGAGAGCAGACTGAGTTACAGTCGGTCGACCGTGCGGTCGACCGCAAAAACGTGCACACTGATACATGTACACCCAGAACTACAGTCGACTGGGCCGGTCGACCGGCCAAACCTGACATAGGTCCGGTCGACTGTCCGGTCGACTGGCTCAGGTCAAAACCAGGTTTTGGACAGAAAAATTAAAAGGGATTTTGATTTTGACAAAAATACTCTTGAACAGGGATTACCTTAAAACATAAATATATATCTGTAGGCAAAATCTTGTATCCAAAATATTTTTGTATAAATTATAAGAAATTATTTTGGATTAAGTGTGCGCGCAAAAACGTGTGTGATAGAGCTTCAAACCTATCCACTATTCTTTAACAAACTATAAAACTAAAAACAAAATAATTAAAGACTTCTTGAGCAATCTTCAAGTCTTTGAGCCATGCTATGCCTTGCTAGAGCCCCTTCTTCTATGTTCCTTCCTTGATATGCAATATGCCTCCTTTTCTTCATGAAATCTAGAAGTTGTTGTAATAGCTAAGCAATGGCCTCCAAATATGGTACTTATCCTGAAACTTATCTTAAGCAAATTCATTAGTACCAAATAGCTCTTATTTGGTTTGTCATCATCAAAACACAAAACAATTGGAGAGTGTAACCTCTTGGGCCAACAATCTCCCCCTTTTGATGATGACAAAACAAATAGGCTATAAACAAAAATATAGGGGAGGAGAAAACTCCCCCTCAAATTATGCTATATAAAGAAAACATTTAAACTCAAACACAAGAATTCGTTGAAAACATTTATTCTCTTGATACCAATTTAAACCAATTGAAACAATAATGAAAATCACATACTAACAAAACTCAAGAATTCACAAAACGCATGAAAACAAAACAAGACAACATATAAACTCATATGGAACCAAGACCATATAAATTTATTTTTATCATGCACTAACTTATTCTCCCCCTTTTTGTCATACATCAAAAAGGGTTAGGAATCACATGTTTAATTAATAATACAAACATTAAGTTCTCCACAAATAAACGAAAATCTAGCAAAATCAAGAGGTTTAGTGAAAATATCGGCTAGTTGCAAATCCGTAGAAACATAATCAATATCTATATCTCCTTTCTCAAAATGATCTCTAAGAATGTGATATCTAATCTCAATGTGCTTGGTCTTACTATGTTGATTTGCATTCTTAGTCATGTGTATAGTACTAGTATTATCACAAAATATTTTTATATGATCAAAATGCAAATCAAAATCAAGGAGAGTATGTTTCATCCAAAGGACTTGTGCACAACAAGCCCCCGCGGCAACATACTCCGCCTCGGCGATTGAGAGTGCTACGGAATTTTGTTTCCTAGAGGACCATGAAACAAGACAATTACCAAGAATTGACATGTCCCACTAGTACTCTTTCTATCTACTCTACAACCCGCATAGTCGGCATCCGAATAACTCGTCATTGAGAAATCTCCGATTTTCGGATACCATAGACCCATCCCAATAGTGCCCTTAATATAACGAATAATGCGTTTTACCGCAATAAGATGGGACTCTTTAGGACACGATTGAAACCTAGCACAAAGACACACACTAAACATGATATCCGGCCTACTTGTCGTTAAATATAAAAGACTTCCTATCATGCTTCTATATAATTTAATATCAACATTTTTACCTTGGTCATCTTTATCAAGCTTGGTTGTAGTTGCCATGGGAGTGTTGCAAGTCTTTGAGCCTTCAAGTCCAAACTTCTTTACAAGTTCCTTTGCGTACTTGGCTTGACTTATGAACGTCCCGTTTTACAATTGCTTGATTTGGAGTCCAAGGAAGAAATTGAGCTCACCCATTGAAGACATTTCAAATTCAAGTTGCATGACCTTTTCAAAATCCTTGCATAAAAGCTCATTAGTAGAACCAAAAATTATATCATCTACATAAATTTGCACAATTAATATATCATTATCAACATGCTTAGTAAATAGAGTTGTGTCTACTTTGCCTTTAACAAAATCATTTGAAATTAGAAAACTAGAAAGCCTTTCATACCAAGCTCTAGGAGCTTGTTTCAATCCATATAAAGCTTTATCAAGTTTGAAAATAAAATCGGGATGAACATGATCAACAAAACCGGGAGGTTGAGAAACATAAACTTCTTTATTAATAAAACCATTCAAAAATGCACTTTTGACATCCATTTGAAAAAGTTTAAAATTTTTGAAAGATGCAAAAGCTAGTGTCATCTGTATGGCTTCAAGCCGTGCTACGGGTGCCAAGGTCTCCTCAAAGTCAATTCCTTCAACTTGAGTGTAACCTTGGGCCACTAACCTAGCTTTATTCCTAATGACATTTCCGGACTCATCCATCTTGTTTCTAAAGATCCACTTAGTACCAATTATTGGTCTATCGTGGGGCTTAGGAACAAGGTGCCAAACTTGGTTGCGCTCAAATTGATTGAGTTCCTCTTGCATGGCAAGCAACCAATATGGGTCCGTCTCGGCTTCGAGAATGCCTTTGGGTTCAAAATGAGAAATGAAAGCAAAGTTACCACATAGGTCATGGAGTTTGGAGCGTGTTGTGACTCCTTTAGATGCATCACCCAAGATGAGCTCCTTAGGATGATTTGTAGCGTATCTCCAAGCTTTAGGAAGCGGTTGAGAGCTTTCCTCTTTATCCTCTTGAACATCACCAATTGATTCTTGCTTTTCTTCTTGAGCGGGTGAGTCCTTCAAGGATAGTCTCTCCATGTCTTCACCTAATGGTTCAATCTCTACAACATTCTCAACAACCACATTAGATTCTTCAAACTTAACATGCATGGTTTCTTCAATAGAAAGTGAAGATCTATTAAAAACTCTATATGCTTTGCTAGTAGAAGAATATCCAACAAAGATAGCTTCATAAGCCTTAGCATCAATTTACCCAAATTCTCTTTAGTATTTAAAACAAAACACTTGCATCCAAAAACTTTAAAATATGCAACATTAGGTTTTCTAGAATGATACATTTCAAAAGATGTTTTGGAAGAATTCTTACACACATAAATACGATTTGAAATATAGCATGCGGTGTTTACGGCCTTGGCCCATAAATATTGAGGGAGGTCATATTCACTTATCATTGTCCTAGCCATCTCTTGAAGTGTTCTATTTTTCCTTTCTACTACTCCATTTTGTTGTGGAGTCCTAGGACAAGACATTTCATGCTTGATTCCTTTTTCATCACAATAAGTCATGAAGAGTTGGTTAACAAACTCACCACCTCTATCACTCCTTATTCTCAAAATCGAAAAACCTTTTTCTTTTTCAACCCTTTTTCGAAAAATTTTGAAATATGAAAATGTTTGATCTTTACTTTGCAAGAAGAAAACCCAAGTGAAACGGGAAAAATCATCAACTAAAACAAATGCAAATCTACTACCATTTAAACTTTTAGTTTGTGTTGGTCCAAAAAGATCCATATGAATTAGTTCTAAGGGCCTAGTAGTCATGATATCCTTAATTGGTTTGAAGGAAGACTTGGTTTGTTTCCCAAGTTGGCACGCACCACAAATGCGGTCTTTCTCAAACTTCAAGTAAGGTATACCCTTTACTAAATCCTTAGAATTAATTCTAGCAAGATGGTCAAAAGATGCATGTCCTAATCTTCTATGCCAAAGCCAAGAATTTTCATCAAAATCATTCAAGCAATTAGTAGAACAATCTAAATTAAGCATGTCAATGATATAAACATTATTATCACGAAAACCGGTAAGAATACAAACATCGGATTTAACATCAAAAATCTTGCAAGAAGAATCATCAAAGACAACTTTAAGTCCACGGTCACAAAGTTGACTAATGCTAAGCAAATTATGTTTCAAACCATCTACTAAAACAACATTCTCTATAATAGGAGATGAACCAATTTGAATGTTACCTATACCAATGATAGTTCCTTTGGAGTCATCCCCGAAGGTGACGGAGCCACCTTCCATGTACCTTGATAGGGTTGTAAAGTTGTTGATATCCCACGTCATATGTCTTGAACAACCACTATCAAGGTACCACCGCTCCCTACGTCTTGGAGCCTTGGTGTGTACCTACATCAAATAATTTAGGACTTGATTTTGGTACCCACATTTTCTTGGGTCCTAAGGGGTTAGTTTCATTAACCCAAACAAGATTATTTGATCTATTAACTTGGTCGTAACAAAATTTAGCTAAATGTCCATTCTTACCACAATATGTGTATCTATATACTCTACCATATTTGAAAGCATAATGAGTGTGTGATTTGTGAGCATGAGAGTTGTGAGCATGAAAAGATTTAGCATGTGTAGTGTAAGCATGAGTAGACTTAACATGTGAGGTGTGCTTTTTGGAAAACTTTTCTTCAAGTTTCTTAATGTTAAAAGCACAATCTTTCAAAACTTTTCAAAATCATTTATTTTAGATTTAAAAGAAGAAATTTCTTTTTCATCAACAATAGGAGATTTTCCCTTACAAGAAACCTTGTAGGCATTAAACTCATTTTGAAGAGAAATAAGATTAGAAGAAATATCATCTTTTTCTTTAGAAACCATAGCAAGTTGATTTTAAGAAAAGCAACTTCTTTTTGTAATTTAAAACATTCAATCTTTTTATTGTCATAAGTTTCAGAAAGTTCAACAAAGGCATGTACAAAAACTTCCTTACTTAGTTCATCATCTTCATCATCATGAGATTGAGGGGTTACCTTAGGAGTGTTTGCCATGAAACACATGTTCGCCGTATCCACCTCTTCTTCGGACTCGCTTTCCGAATCCCACGTTGCCTTGTATGCTTTCTTTTCCTCCGGCTTCTTTGGCTTGAAGGAGGAAGTCATCTTCTTCTTAAACTCCGGGCAATCCGTCATGATATGTCCGGGTTTGCGGCAATTGTAGCAAATGATCCTTCTCTCCTCTTTGCCTTCAAATTTCCTCCGGAAGTTGAGCTTGTTCTTCCGGTACAACCTCTTGACATTCCGCACAAGTAGAGTTAGCTCCTCATCATCTTCTTCGTCTTCTTCATCGTCATCATTGGTGGATGAAGTCTTGAAGGCTATGGATTTCTTCTTTGAAGTAGTGGCCTCTTCTCTTGCCTTCTTCTCCATCTCATGGGTCTTTAGGTTCCCAATGAGACTAATGAGGTCCATCTCGTCCTTGTCGTTCAATTCTTTTAAGGTGGTGGCCTTTATCTCCCATGAAGACGGAAGAGCCCGAATCACTTTCCGCACCTTTTGATCGTTGGAGATGTCATCACCTAAGGAAGAAAGATCATTAGTGATTTTAGTAAATCTTGTAATCATACTATCAATAGACTCATCATCAATCATTTTAAATGACTCATATTGGGACCTCAAGAGATCTATCTTAGCTCTCTTGACTTGTGAAGTCCCTTCGTGTGTGACCAATAAGTGTTGCCAAATCTCATAGGCGGATTTGCAATGAATTACCCGTGTAAGGTCATCCTCATTCAAGGCGGTTAATAGGGAGTTTTGGGCCTTGGAGTTAGCCTCATATTCTCTAAAGTTGAAGTTGGTCCAAGTGCTCTCATCACCATCGGGTGCTACATAGGGTTTGGTCAAGGACTTGGCCACTAAGCTACCCAAAGATTGCAAAAATATAGTCATCCTAACCTTCCAAATAGGGAAATTAAGTCCATCAAATTTAGGAGGGGTTTTAATGTTATCGGCCATGTTTACTAGTGTATGAATGTATGAATGAAAATGTTGATTAGCAAATTTTAAGGATCTCTCTAAGGATGTTAAGCCAAAACCTAGAGTCCAAGCTCTGATACCAATTGAAAATCACCTAGAGGTGGGGGTGAATAGGTGATAATGCTAATCAATGGACAAATTAAAAATTAAGATGTAACAATCACCACACAAGATTCACAAGATGAATGAAAGCGAGTAAATATAGCAATGATGAAGATAAGCAAGTAATAAGTGCAAGAAAAGTAATGTAAAGGAGTGCAAGAATGTAAACCAATCGCAAACACAAGGATATGTTATCGAGGTTCGAGCACCCAGCTCTACTCCCCGCCTTCCCCAGAAGGATTCTAGCTACTTCCACTATCTCAAAGAAATCACAATTACACCGGAGTACCCAACTCCACAATCTCAATTACAAGCAATTTCTGAGTAGTCAAAAGACCACAAACTCTCTCTTTCAAATGTCTCTTCCCTTACAAAAAGGTCCTTAGAGAACAATGAGTAGGAATGAAGCTCTTGTTGTAAGTGAAGAAAGAAAATTAAATCAGAGAGTATTTCAAAAACCACTTCAGAAAATGAGAGAGAATTTCAGCACAAAAACCAAGAAACAAATCTCTTTTGAATGCCTTAAACTTTTGAATTTTTCTTGTAATAAAATGTTGTAACCAATCTCTCCCCAAACACCCCTATTTATAGGAGAGGGCTAGGGTTTAGGGATAATACAAACTTAAGGTTAATTAAGTCATATTAGATTTGAAATATATCCCTAAATCAAATTTTAAACACATGAAGACAAAATAAAACAGCTCATTAAAAACTGCCCGTTACTGTTCAACGGATAGTTCGGTTGACTGGCCGGTCGACCGTACGTCCAAAATTATGACCGTTGCAGGCCAGCGGTCGACCGCCCGGTCGACCCAATCTATCCGAGAGCAGACTGAGTTACAGTCGGTCGACCGTGCGGTCGACCGCAAAAACGTGCACACTGATACATGTACACCCAGAACTACAGTCGACTGGGCCGGTCGACCGGCCAAACCTGACATAGGTCCGGTCGACTGTCCGGTCGACTGGCTCAGGTCAAAACCAGGTTTTGGACAGAAAAATTAAAAGGGATTTTGATTTTGACAAAAATACTTTTGAACAGGGATTACCATAAAACATAAATATATATCTGTAGGCAAAATCTTGTATCCAAAATATTTTTGTATAAATTATAAGAAATTATTTTGGATTAAGTGTGTGCACAAAAACGTGTGTGATAGAGCTTCAAACCTATCCACTATTCTTTAACAAACTATAAAACTAAAAACAAAATAATTAAAGACTTCTTGAGCAATCTTCAAGTCTTTGAGCCATGCTATGCCTTGCTAGAGCCCCTTCTTCTATGTTCCTTCCTTGATATGCAATATGCCTCCTTTGCTTCATGAAACCTAGAAGTTGTTGCAATAGCTAAGCAATAGCCTCCAAATGTGGTACTTATCTGAAACTTATCTTAAGCAAATTCATTAGTACCAAATAGCTCTTATTTGGTTTGTCATCATCAAAACACAAAACAATTGGAGAGTGTAACCTCTTGGGCCAACACTAACATAACTAGCTTCTTAACACTCATATGTCCAGTATGGTCCCGTCGAAAATCCTAATACCATAATTATTAGGTCACTTAGTCAATTAATGACTACCGATATTATTAGTCAATTCATTACCAACATTGGTTCCCTACTTCGTAATTAATAGTTTCAATTCTGATGATTTCCATAATTACCACTTTCGTAACTATTGATTTCAATCTCACAAATTAAAGCTAAGTATCCTCTATGGACATCAACATCAATTATTTGATTTGCTCAAACTTAAATTTCACATATTCATAAGGCAATATGAAAAGATACAGTTTTCTTAGCTCACGACCATATGGTATCCGTATTATATTATTCGTAGTCTTCTGTTACATCAGTTTTATAGTTAACCATCAATATTAGATCTTCCTTACTATTAAGAAAGCAATTAGTTATTGTTCATAGCTAAGGTAATCAATGAAGTGTTGTTTAGATAAAAGCTTGAAAGGATTCATGCAGCTTTAATACCCATATTTTATGAGTTTATGAATCAAGACCTTCGCATATACTATTCAGATAACTAAATTTCATAAACTTAAGAACTTAATGCCTAGAAGTTGATTATGGAGAATATCTCACCACTATGATTTACTTTGATGGTCTACATGCACTGAACCATTAAAATAAGGATACTGAGACACCTTAGGTATATAATACATTGTTTTACCTATATTAGAAGTTGCCTCTCAGCAGCTCAAAGTCTAAAACATCAATACCTGGTATGACGTTAGTTCCACGCTATTTCTTATAGACAAGTAATATAGAAACTAAATTACAATCTCCCCCTTTACACCTTTCTATCGCAAAACTCCCAACTTGTGATTATTGTCAATAAAATTTTCAGCCTAACCCTAGCCTGTAATCACGGAGTTAATAATCACAGTCCTATTATTTCGGGACTGTGTGAGTTGTAACACCTGCAACACTGGATAATATTTTTAATTTATAACAACATGCGTTATTAAAACCCCACCTGTCATATTCCTTAGTTATCCTAAACCTCTCGAATTCTCGCTTCTAAACTTATGTGCGAAAGGAGAGAAGGATCAAGTAATTCTTCCAGTTTTCTTCCATTTCCTTTGCCATTAGGATTTGTGTTAATTCTACCAAATGATTGGATCTATAATTCGTCTCAACATAATATGCTCGACATACCCAAATGCATCAATACCTCTAAACATGTCAGACTTCTCAAGCGTGTGGGCAAATACAACAGTAAATATTTAATGACGTAGATATGCCTATAACAATATACATACCTGAATTTGAAATAATATAATGCAAGGATAAGAGCTCTTTCATGAGAATATTGTTTTATGCGGAACTCAGAGAATTGTAATCAAATGCTATTGGATCCAGAGCATCACTTGATCTAGCATTAAGACCCTGAAATTTATATACAATCTGATAAGATAGTTCTATATCGCTTTGCTTGCTACACAGGAAATTTAACAAAAATTATTACGTCAAGAATGTATCGAGTCATAACCTACCAAATTTTGAAATAATATCGTCATCCAAACCAAACACACTTTTCTGCCACTAGACACAAGTAGCAAAATCTTTCAGGCTTTGTAGCTTCACAAAGTCAGAGTAATGTCGGTTACCTCACCTAACTAGTTCACATGAACAACTTAGAACAATCTACGTTTTCATGGAAAACACTTACTGCCTTCGACATATTCTAACAAGCTCCACTTGCGTCTAGTTCTCTCTCTCGCCTGTTTCCCAATTCTGTCACAATTTGAGCAAAAAGGTGATTTCTATTTGAAGATTAGTTTAGTGCAAATTTTATGGCCAACTACTTTCATATCTAGTCTTACTTTTGTTGAAAAATCACCATGATACGCGTACCTAATTCGGGAAAGTAAATTACTAAACAAATCTTCCATCCATCACCTTATTGTTTGAATGACTCTAGAGTATTGGTGAGAAATAGATCCAAGCATCAAACTTAAAGACTCTACTCACATGAAACATGCAACATACACCACAATAGACTTAAGATTCCGGATTAAATCAAAATCTTACCAAGAAAATCTATTCTTTTAGACTAGAATAATATCCCCACTCACCTTCATTACGTCAACCAAGTCACTAAATTTCATCCAACTCAAGAATGACAACCATGAAGGGACATAACTTTAAATTTCTCAACATAAATAGACATGGACCTCTCCATTTTCTACCAATCAATGACATCTAAGTATAACATATGATATGAGGGAAACTCCTCCGCAAATTCAAAAAATTTCAAAGTTTAAAACTCAAGAAAATTTTAGAATTTTAACAAGGCAAGGGGAGGAACGAATACAAGATATTTTCCTCACCTTCTCTGTCGATCGCCGCTCACGTACGCCGCCCCGTCACCCGTCGCATCGCGCGTCGCCTGGCCGCGCGACCAGGGCGCGCGGCCACCCTAGTTGTGCTGCTGCGCACAGCTAGGCGCGCGCGCCCAACCCTAGAGGGGGGAGAGAGGGATAGGGAGAGAGATTTTGAGAGAGGGAGAGTGAGCGATTGAGTATGAGAGATTGAGGAGAAAACTCTGATTTTTAGGGAGAAATGCTCTGTCGATCACAAATAGGGAAGGGAAAAGGAAAATTTTCTTTTTTTAGGAAATGAAGAGAGAGGGTGCTATTTATTAGTATAAAACATCCATAAATTCTATGTGATTGCCACCTCACCCATTACCAATTCCAAGAAAATCTCCACCCTCCACTTTGTTGGCCCAGAGGCCTTCCACTCTAGTTTTGATGATGATTAACTCATGTAGTTATAGTTTACTAATAATCTTGTGATGTTTAGTTTCATATATTTAACCAAGATATTAGTAGGTGATTAGCTTCAACAAAGGTGTTTTGGAGCTTTCACGTGGTAATTCAAGAGCCCGAGCATCAAAGTTCATATCTAGCACTCATTGGAGTCAAGCTCGGTGGATCACGTATGGATTGAGTCGACTTGGAGACGGCGCTCTACAAGAAGACTTCGGTACATAGTTTAGTTTATTGTTTAGATCCATTTGTAAAGATTAGATAGTGTGATATGCTCAAGTTTACAACACACACACGTTTCATGTTTTGGTTTTGATTTTCGGTTTGATTGGTTTAACCGATCTTGATTTTCATGAATAAATAGAATCAAAACAAGTTTACATGGTTTAATGTATATTAAATTTGATCTATATACATGTATGCTTCAACTAGTTAAACAAACTTAGTTTGATAGTCTATTTCATTAGTTTGGAGTTTTGTATTTAAACAAAACGTATTTTGGTTTATATGTCAAAAACATTGATATAATTCTTTTCATGTATATTGGATTATATCCATATACAACTTGCTTAAAAGTTGTTTCAATATCATGTTTTTGTATTTAAATGAGTTTTGGACAAAACGATTTTTCATTTCAAAAATTCAAGTTTTGGAAAATACGGATTTTGGTTTTCGGCAAAATTTCTAAGTTATAAAAATAGTTCAAAATATTTGTAACATGATTTGATTTTACTCAAACATATTTGTATATGAAAGTATTATACTAAAACTATTTTTGTGAATTTTAGAGATTTTATGGGATTTATTTGGTAATTAAAAACCCAGTTTACAAATCCTATTATCGGCCCTGCCAGGCTCTGGCGGTCGACCGGACCCAGAGTCGGTCGACCGGGCCGGTTGACCGGACCCAGAGTCGGTCGACCGGACCGGTCGACCGACATGCAAAAGGATGTGCACGCAGCCAGCCACTTAGGCCGGTCGACCGACTGTAAGTGCCCCACTCTCGGGTGGGGGCAGTCGACCGGGCGGTCGACCGTGAGCCTTGGCATGGTCGACCGAGCGGTCGACTGGCGAGAGAGCAACTGCTCTATGGTTCTAGGCGCGGTTGACGGGCGGTCGACCGGCAGGCTCAACGGTCATATTTTCTACCGTTGGCCGGTCGACGAGCCGGTCGACCGGAAGGTTAATTTTGACCTTTCTGCCTGCCAACGGGCAGATTTTGTAATGGGCTATATATACCCCATTTGAGAGATGTTTCTCACAAGATTTTTACAGAGAAAAATTTCATACTCCTTAAGTGTTTTTCAGCAAAAAGATTTTGGGTTCAAAATTCGTATTCTCTATTTGTTTTTAAAGTGTTGGAAATTCAAAGAAAATAGACTTTTGAGAATTTGTTTTTGGTCTAAAAATTCTATATCTTTTTGGAGTTTCTCCCAAGCATTTTTCTTTGTTCCAAATACTTTGTTTTCTCACATTTGAGCTTATCTTCTATCCTATCTATTAGGATCTTTATTTTGTGAGAAAAAAGATTTGATTTGTGGTTGAGATAGACCACCAAGTTGTAAACTTCCTTCATTGTGTATCCCTCTAGTAAGAGGAGATTGATTTAGTATTCCTCTATTGTGAGGTGATTGTGAAAGTTGTGGTTAGCTCCCTCTAGTGAGAGGTGGAGATTGTGTTTAGTTCCTTCTAGTGAGAGGTGAGTTTGTTGGAATCCCTCAAGTGTGAGGTGATTGATTTGTATTGGCTAAGTGCCTACCCCTCTTGTGTGAGGTGGTTTTAGTGTTGGTTGTGCATTGCCTCTAGTAAGAGTTTGTATTCGGTGAGAGAGGAGTTGTATACTCCGATTTTTTATATTGCCCCAAATTCTCAGTGGAGGTTCCCTGTGTGGGAGTCCTGTATGGAAAAGTTAGTAGAAATCCTTCTGTGTGAGGACGGGGACGTAGAGCTGTGTGCTCGAACCTCGAAACATATCCATGTGTTAGATATTGATCCACTTTCTCTAAAACTCTCTCTATTACTTTGTGCCTTACATCATTCATATTGTCATATCACTCTTATATTCTTGGTTGTGTTTGTTTGTGTGCCTCACTTGTGTTTAACCACGAGAGCTTCATATAGCTCCTCAACTCTTATTTAGAGGAATCAAGAGGAGTTAGTCCAGAGCCCTTCACCGAGAATTCGGCTACACTCGTTGGTTACATTAAGTGTTGCAATTTAGTTTTAGTTTTCGCATTTTGTTCATTAGATTAGTCGTACACCTATTCACCCCCCTCTAGGTGTACTTACAATTGGTATCAGAGCCTACGCTCCTGATATTAGGTTTAACCACCTAGGAGTGTGATCTTGATTTTGCTAATCTATCATTTGCATTTGCACACTTATATTGTTTACACACACTCATGGATTGCTTGACACCTCCCATGTTTGATGTTTCCAACATTGACATGTGAAAATTTAGGATGTCCATGTACTTGAAAACCCTAGGCTTGCATGTTTTCCTTGCCGCTATCAAGAAATCCTATCTTGTAATAGCAAGCATATAGAGGCCAATGCACAAGCCCTTGAGGCACTTAGAAACACGCTTAATAAAGAATATCTTTTTATGGTTTCTAACTGTGATTCCGCCTTTACAATATGGAACACGTTGACCTCCTCCGAGTTTTAATTGCTAATCCAAATGGAGAAGGAATCTAGTGAGGATGAATCCGAACAACGATGCTACATGGTGCAAGCGAATGACTCCCTTGAGGTACTTTCGGACACTCAACTATATAGTGCTAGCTCTTCATTTGATGATCTTGATAGTATAGATGTCGATCATTAAATGAAGAGTTATCTATTATTTGTGAGAACCTCCTTGAAAATTATAAAGTTTTGAAAAAGAAAACTTGTAAGTTAACAAAAGAAAATAAGGATTTGTTTTCAAAACTTGAATTGGCTTTATAAGAGAAGGTTAAGATTTTAAATGAGTGTGACTCTTTGAAAACCCAATTTGAACCTGTTTTAAATGAAAACAAGATTTTGAAAAATAAAAATGATTGGAATGAAGTTTTGAAGAAAAATGAGTCTTTAACTTCAAAACTTGATTTTGTTTTAAAAGAGAATGACTCCTTGAAAATAAAAATTGCTTCAATTTCAAAGGAATTGGAAATTGTTCAAATAAAAATGTTTCTTTGAAAAATGATTTAGACACACATGTTTGCTATGCTAGTGTAGCTTCTTCATCTAGCTTACCTATTGCATGCACCTCTTCTTCTAGGATTGATAATGATATATATTTGTTAAAGAAAAGTGTGGATTGTTTGGGCTCCACTTTGAGCCATTGTGTCTTGAATCACACACGTTTAGAATCTATGTTTCAAAAGAAACAAGTTTCTCTTTTGTATGCACACAAACCACGGCATACACATGCTTCCCACGTTCACTCCCATAACACGATGAATGCTCATGTGTACACTTGTACACATTGTGGACGTAAGGGCCACCTTCCTAAATTTTGTTATGATCGTATACATGATTCAAATTTAACAACTAAGTTTGCTTGGGTTAGGAAAGGAGCTAACCCCTATGGACCCAAAAGAGTGTGGGTACCAAAGACCACCCCTATTGTATTTGATGTAGGTATGGGCTCTCGCATAATGTGAGAGCGTTGGTGCCTTGAGGTGGATGCATTCCGAGCTTAAAGAGGACAATTTGGATGCATCACTTTCAAGGGGAGTTTGGTGGGAGGACCACCTTGGTTTGGAGATATGAAAATGTACCTTTTCGGTTTTGGTAACAATCTCTAACTTCCATTATGTTTGCATGTTTTTTCTTTCATTTATAGCATGTCTTGTTTTAATATGCATTATGCCATATGCCATGTATATTAGTCCTATGACTTGCATGATTAGTATTTGAGACACCCATGTTTATATGGATTTATATTTAGTGTTCTCACTTTAGTTTAACTAATATGTATGTCCTAGATCTAATGCATGTGCATTTACATAATGATCATATGAGTTTTTGTTTTCATTTTATGCTTCATGTTTTGATTACTTGTTTGGATGTTAGTTTTCATTAAAACTTAGATATATACGTGTACAACTAGTGAGCCACAAATAAATTATTACATGTTTGTGCTTGAATGCTCATTTGTACCCATTAGATGTACTAGTATAGTCTAGTTTTTTGATGATTCATACATTTGAGCTTGATTGCCTATTTCACGATGATGTGTTTCACATAACTCTTATGCACTCACTTTATTTATTGTTTTCTCATGATTTTGATTTCATGAGTACAATTTGTGCTATATAGATTTTGAGTGTTTGGTGATCATGTGATTTACATATTTTTCATGAAATATATTTTTGTTTTATTCCTTACTTGAAGGATTTCGTACTAGTTTTCAAATTTTTTCATATAACTAGTTTGTATTCTTCACATGGTAGAGTTTTTATTTGTGCTAAAATTATTTTCAAACTTATTTTTGAAAACCCCTACCCATTTAAGGGCGGTTGGTTGGGCGACCATGCCTTGTATGCTTATTATTGAAAATCTTTTTAAACATGTGCATGAAATGGGTGGTAGGAAGTATGAGTAATACACTTGATCTTATTATGTTTTCAATTAGTATCATTGGATCTTTTCAATTGGTATCACTATTGACATTCTTTTTTGTGTACTCATATATTTTTTATATATATATGCTTATGCTTCAAATAATATCAATTTCGATTGGTATTTAATTTTTCCATACATATATATATGTTTTATTTGTGCTTACTATATCTCTATATCTTTGAGCATAAATTTTAGTTATACTAAGCTTGATTTCTTAAATGACTATTATATTCAATTGATTATGTTTCAATTAGTATCTCATACAAGCTTATGCATCATTTTGTTTGGTATTTCATAAAGGGGAAAAAAATTCATATTTCACTTTTCAATTGGTTTTGTTTACCTTTGGTATTTTACTCCCACACTTTATGTTGAAAAATGCTTTAAAAAATGATATTGATTATTTTTTGGTATCATATGCTCCTAATGAAAAATTAATTTCAATGGATACTAATTTTAACAATTGATATCAAGATTACCTATATGTTTACATCATTCAATTGATATCAAAATTTTTGGTTGAATTCTTCAATATGTTTTATTTACTTTCAATTGGTATAATATAGACATGTTTATTTAATTAAAAATATTTATTTTATGTACTTTCAATTGGTATTTTTTATTTTCAATTGATATCATGATGCACTAAATTGATATATTTTTTTCAATTGGTATCCTAATGTTTTGATTTGATTTCACCCCTAATTGATATTTTTTTTGTTTAAGACAAAAAGGAGAAGAACATTGTTTTATTATTTTCTTTGACCCCTTTGTTGATAATTGACAAAAGGGGGAGAAGTATTTGAGTTTATATGCATGTTTATTGTTTATTTATAAGTTTTTAATCAAAGATTGTTTCATATTGATATCAAGAGAGTTTATTTGATGTTTTGATATTTTGTTGATATTGGTATCAAGAGAATATAGTTTGTTGTTTTGTTTTATTGATATTAAGAACTTTTGTTAAAATTTTTATTGTTGGTATCAAGAGCTTTTATTGATTATCTTTCAATAAGGTATCAAGAGTTTTTATTGATTGGTATCAAAAGCTTTCATTGTTTTTATTGATAAAGTTTTCAATTGAATTTTTTATTGGTATCAAGAGTAATATTTTAAGTTTATATTTTCAATTGATACTTAAGAACATGTTTATTTTAAAAAGGAAAGAAATTTATTTTAAAAAATTTAGTATCAAGAGCATGTTCATTTCATTGTTTTATGCATGTTGATGCATATTCATATTTAGTATTCATTGCATATATTTATTATTTATTGCTATGCATGAGTTAAGGGGGAGCTTCTTTGAAGCTTAACTTTAATTCATGCATATATAACTCCATGAGTTTTGTCATCATCAAAAAGGGGGAGATTGTTGGCCCAGAGGCCTTCCACTTTAGTTTTGATGATGATTAACTCATGTAGTTATAGTTTACTAATAATCTTGTGATATTTAGTTTCAGATATTTAACCAAGATATTAATAGGTGATTAGCTTCAACAAAGGTGTTTTGGAGCTTTCACATGGTGATTCAAGAGCCCGAGCGTCAAAGTTCATATCTAGCACTCATTGGAGTCAAGCTCGGTGGATCACGTTTGGATCGAGTCGACTTGGAGACTGCGCTCTACAAGAAGACTTCGGTACATAGTTTAGTTTATTGTTTAGATTCATTTGTAAAGATTAGATAGTATGATAAGCTCAAGTTCACAACACACACGTTTCATGTTTTGGTTTTAGTTTTCGGTTGATTGGTTTAACCGATCTTGGTTTTCATGAATAGATAGAATCAAAACAAGTTTACATGATTTAATGTATATTAGATTTGATCTATATACATGTATGCTTCAACTAGTTAAACAAACTTAGTTTGATAGTCTATTTCATTAGTTTGGAGTTTTGTATTTAAACAAAACGTATTTTTGGTTTATATGTTAAAAACATTGATATAATTCTTTTCATGTATATTAGATTATATTCATATACAACATGCTTAAAAGTTGTTTCAATATCATGTTTTTTTATTTGAATGAGTTTTGGACAAAAAGATTTCATTTCAAAAATCCAAGTTTTGGAAAATACAGATTTTGATTTTCAGCAAAATTTCTAAGTTATAAAATATTCAAAATGTTTGTAACATGATTTGATTTTACTCAAACATGTTTGTATATGAAAGTATTATACTGAAACTATTTTTGTGGATTTTTAGAGATTTTATGGGATTTATTTGGTAATTAAAAACTTAGTTTATAAATCCTATAATCAGCCCTGCCAGGCTCTGGCGGTCGACCGGATCCAGAGTCGGTCGACCGGACCGGTCGACCGACGTGCACAATGATGTGTACGCAGCCAGCCACTTAGGCCGGTCGACCGAACGGTTGACCGACTGCAAGTGCCCCACTCTCGGGTAGGGGTGGTTGACCGGGCGGTCGACCGTGAGCCTTGGCACGGTCGACCGAGCGGTCTACCGGCCAGAGAGCAACTGCTCTCTAGTTCTGGGCGCGGTTGACCGGGCGGTCGACCGGCAGGCTCAACTGTCATATTTTTGACCACTGACCGGTCGACCGGAAGGTCAATTTTGACCTTTCTGCTTGCCAACGGGCAGATTTTGTAATGGGCTATATATACCCCATTTGAGAGATGTTTCTCACAAGATTTTTAGAGAGAAAAACTTCATACTCCTTAAGTATTTTTTAGCAAAAAGTTTTTGGGTTCAAAATTCTTATTCTCTATTTGTTTTTAAAGTGTTGGAAATTCAAAGAAAATAGACTTTTGGGAATTGGTTTTTCGTCTAAAAATTCTAAATCTATTTGGAGTTTCTCCCAAGCATTTTTCTTTGTTCCAAACACTTTGTTTTCTCACACTTGAGCTTATCTTCTATCCTATCTATTAGGATCTTTGTTTTGTGAGAAAAGAGATTTGGTTTGTGGTTGAGATTGACCACCAAGTTGTAAACTTCCTTCATTGTGATATCCCTCTAGTGAGAGGAGATTGATTTGGTATCCCTCTATTGTAAGGTGATTGTGGAAGTTGTGGTTGGCTCCCTCTAGTGAGAGATGGAGATTGTGTTTAGCTCCCTCTAGTGAGAGGTGGAGTTTGTTGGAATCCCTCAAGTGTGAGGTGATTGATTTGTATTAGCTAAGTGCCTACCCCTCTTGTGTGAGGTGGTTTTTGTGTTGGTTGTGCATTGCCTCTAGTGAGAGGTTGTATTCGGTTGAGAGAGGAGTTGTGTACTCCCGGTTTTTTGTATTGCCCCAAATCCTCAGTGGAGGTTCCCTGTGTGGGAGTCCTGTGTGGACAAGTTAATGGAAATCCTTCTGTGTGAGGGCGGGGACGTAGAGTTGTGTGCTCGAACCTCGAAACATATCCGTGTGTTAGCGATTGACCCACTTTCTCTGAACTCTCTCTATTACTTTGTGTCTTGTATCATTCATATTGTCATATCACTCTTTTATGCTTGGTTGTGTTTGTTTGTGTGCCTCACTTGTGTTTAACCACGAAAGCTTCATATAGCACCTCAACTCTTATTCAGAGGAATCAAGAGGAGTTAATCCAGAGCCCTTCACTGGGAATTCGGCTACACTCATTGGTTACATTAAGTGTGTTGCAATTTAGTTTTAATTTTCGCATTTTGTTCATTAAATTAGCCACACTTATTCACCTCCCTCTAGGAGTACTTACACACTTCACTCTTCAAATTTCAAGTTCTCATCTCCACCATTCATTATAATAGAATTAAATAAAACTTAATTTTTTTCACTTATTTGATTTATTATAATTTGATTTGTATCTTCCCATGAAATAACATTATAGACATATACATATACACTACATTCATGTATACATACACAATATCCATATCCTTGTATTCATAATTATCCAACAATATTTCACTTTCAAATTTTCTCCAATATATACAAACTTAATTCAATAATCACCCCTGATAATCTGTATAATCTCTTTCGATCAAGGATTTGAATATTAATTCGGGATTTTAAAAATTGAGGTGTTACATACCCTCCAGGATTCAATGATCGCTGGCCCTACTAGCGTGCACTCACAATGCACAGGCCCTTGAACAGCTCGGTTTTGTTTCCTCCAGAGATGCAGGGAAGAACTGAAGAGTTTAAGAAATTTCAGAGAGGAAGAAGATGGTTGAGTTCTGTTTTTGAGAGCAGGGAATAGATCCTTTATAAAGAGAGTTTTACATCATTAGAAAATCCTTGGGTAGAAAAACAATCCTTGAACAGAGGAAAAAATCTTTTCTTGTGCAGAGAAACAAAATTGCCTTGGAAAGTGTTACTGTAGAACTTAGGCAGAGAGCTGACATGACAGGACATGGAAAGATACGAATCTCAACAGTTATCTCTGACCCAAATATTATGACAGGATTTAAAAAGATTTTATTTAATTTCAAATCCAAAAATAAAATTGGCAAAACTTAGCCTATTCGGGCACACCAGCGAGGCTCTGAAACCCGGATTTGCACCCCCCTGCGTGTACGATGCGGGCGCACATGCGCATTAAGGTTTTCTGGATCCGATAACCCAATTTCCTTCATTGGGAATCAATGGGCTTGTGTGCGCGCGCAAGCACCCCCTGATTTTTTGCCCACACAACCCATTATGAAAGAGACTCTAAATATAAATACTAAAAAGTTCTTTTCCTATTCAATGTGGGACTAAAAGAACTTTGCTTAATTTTAAAATATCCTCAAAATACTAACATGGAGAACAATAAAGAAGAAAGTCAGCGGCCCTTCAGTAATGGGCTTCATCCATTCGCTAGTTACCATCAAAATAGCTATCTAGTAGTCTTCTTGGCTGCTGTTTCATGCTTATCCAGCATTTGTCAATCAAGTTGAAGATGCCCCTCAGCCAAGACAACCTCAAGTAGAGGCAGAAGACACTAATAGAGCAACCACTGAAGGCGAAAGCAGCAGCAACTACCAGCCTGGAGACAAGAAAGACTGATACGAGTGATACAACTTATTTCAAAAAGCACGCAGACGCGCGTGTCTTGTTGCTTGGGATTTTCTTACTGGGTTGAGCTCGCAGGTGAACATTGTGTATTTTTGTAAAGAATCAATACTTCCCAGAAACAGTTGTTCAAGTTGGTGTCTACGAACACGATACAGGATAACTTTTGTACCTTGTAGATAAAATTTTTGCTTCCAGTTTCCTGGCATGATGTTGATTATTTTTATTCTGGAACTTAGAATTTGATGTGCATGCTAGAAGATGCCTGCTTTATCTTGTTTCTGAAAGTTATGGTTCCAAATTTCCCTTCTTTCCCAGGTTGATGAAGTTCTAAAACCAGTGATCAACTTTGTTGCTAATTTTTCTGAATTATGCTGAAATCTGAACATAGAAATTTCTGACGAGCGTCTCTTCGGAAATATTAGTAAGCCGGCTTGCAGCTGACTGCTCAAGCTCATGCAATCTGGCCTGCACTGCGAAACATAGAATCTAATGAGTCCCCTGAATCAAATTGGCTTACCAGGTAGACAAGTTATCTAAAAATTGACTTTCCAAGGATGCCTAGTTTTCCATATGGGTTCTGGTTTCATAATTTTGGGATATGAATCCTAACCCTTTCAACACAAGAACATGAATCAAGCTTTTCGATAGAACCCAAGATACAAAATCTCCGATAATTCATACTTCTATAGTACTCAGTTTGCATATAATCAGAGAACTAATGAACACGATTCTTCAATAACTTGACAGAAGGATCTATGACACCTAAAGTTATTCGCATGTTCTGGTCATTGAGAGCAAGAAGAAGAATCAGATCATCTTTAAACGATGAGATATTCATTAGAAACACTACCTTTCACTTCTACATTGCACATTGACCTCTTTGAGATACAAGCCAATCCTTAAAAGGAAAAGAAACACTTTAGTTAGCCTGGTTCTGCTGCATTTTAAGCAAAAGAGAATACTTCTGTTCAAAGTTCAAACTCAAAAGGCAGGCGCTACTCCGCAAGCAAATAACATTGGCCGAAGAGGCAAGAACATATTTCACATTTCGCAGAGAAGCAACAAACATCCAGAGTGTTGGAGGAGAGATGATATTAAAGGAGATGCCATGCCAAGCAGCTGTAGAAGAGTGCCAAGTGTCGTCGAAGATCGCCAAGGAAGTCGACGATGAGAAGCAAAGGGACAGCGGCAGGAAATAGCAGCAGCAGCAGAAGACAGGATGGTCGGTCGACCGGCCCGGTCGACCTTCGTGCACAACATGCACAGAGGTTTGAGCGGTCGACCGGCCCGGTCGACCGGGAAACCCTGACTGACAAACCCAACTCTCGGGTTTCTTGGGTCGACCGTCATGGTCGACCGGTATAAGGAAGTCGGTCGACCGGCCCGGTCGACCGACAGTCGGGTTCTGGGTTAAATCTGCTGATCCGCTGTATGAGGTATTTAAGCCTAAAGTGATTCTAGGGTTACTACTCTCTGCGAAAAAGTATTAGCCCTAAGTCCTCTTGCATTCAAAGAGACTTAGAGCCATTGTAATCATCTTCCTAATAAAAATCTCTCCGTTGATTGCCCCGAGGACGTAGGCATTCAGGCCGAACCTCGTTAAATCTCGCCTTTGTGATTTGTGTGTTCTTCGTGTGGTTGTTTTGGGTTTGTTCTTGTGCTGGAGATCTTGAGATTCTCTATTGTTTGGTTGTTGTGATTGGATCGCGCGCACAACAAGTGGTATCAGAGCTTCGGGTTGTACTTGGGATTTCTGAGGATTCGAAGGGCTCAAGATCTAATTCGGTGGAGATCGTGTGTCGATCTCAGATCAGAGGTAACGGGGTTCGTGGTGATCGTGTGTCGATCTCAGAAGGACTCAAGGAGGGCTCGTTGAATCGGTGGTGAAGTAGATCCGGGAGAAACTCAATCTAAGGTTTCAAGGGACAGGTAAAAAATCCGTTTTTTATTTGTGTTGGGATCTATTTCAAGTTGGTGATTACTTCTGCGTAGATAGAGGATCAGGAAAATCTCAATGGCAGAAGAAACTGCATTTGTTAAGGCAATGAACAATCACCCAAGGATTGAAGTTGTTAAGTTTAATGGGACTAACAATTTTGGTATGTGGAGATGTGAGGTTATGGATGCGTTGAACGCATCAAACCTCGAAGACACTCTCCTATTAGAAAGGAAGAAGAACACTACTACTGATGAAGAGTGGGCGAAGATGAACAGATCGGCATGTGGCTTGATACGTTCATGCTTGTCACAAGACATAAAATACCTTGTGCAACATGAGACGTCAGCGAAGAAACTGTGGGAAACCCTTGAAAAGAAGTACCTGAAGAAGAGTGTAGAGTCCAGGTTGCAGCTTAAGAGTAAGCTGTATCAGTTCAGGATGAAGAAGGGGAGCACAGTCAATAAGCACATCAACCGATATACGAAGCTTCTTACAGATCTGCTGAATTTGGATGTCAAGCTAGAAGAGGAAGATAAGGCGGTCATCTTTCTGAATTCACTTCCTGCAGAGGAGTACGAGACATTCACACTGACCTTCATTAATGGAAGGCAGAGCTTGGATTATGATGAGGTGTCATCTTCATTGATTAGTTATGAAATAAGGAAGAATGAAAGATATCCCTCTCAGACAAGTTCATCGGCAGAGACATTGGAAGTAAGAGGTAGGGGTTCATCAAGGAAGGGAAAGGAGATTAGAGGAAGATCAAAGTCCAGGCCGGGCTTCAGGGATCTCAAGAGAAATCAGTGCGCATTCTGTAAAGAGATTGGGCACTGGAAAGTAGACTGTCCAAAGTTCAAGGGAAAGAAGAAAGAATCAAATCTGAAGCAAATCTAGCAAAAGTGGTAAAAACTGCAAGCAGCAAATCACAGGCAGATGGATCAGATTCGGATTCTTCAGTGTTCTCGTTTTCAGTTACCACTCCCGTCATAGGCTACTCGGGGGAGAACGAGTGGATCTTGGACACAGGTGCAACATATCATGTATGTCCTCATCGAGACTGGTTTACCAGTTTCGAGAAGTTGGAAGGGTGTTCGGTCGTCATGGGCGATGATCATCCATGCATCATGAAGGGTGTTGGCACTATTCCAATCAGGATGTTTGATGGGATGGTGAGGGAGCTGAAAGAGGTGAGATATGTACCTCAGCTGAAGAGGAACTTGATCTTTGTAGGAGCTTTGGAATCATTGGGTCTTGGAGTGTCTATTAAGGAGGAAGTTCTTAAAATGACAAAGGGCTCGATGGTGTTGAAGGCCGATCGCCAGAACAACTTGTATTACTTGAAAGGTAGTACAGTGACAGGGCAGGTGGCAGCTTCTACCAGTCAGAAGGAAGATTCAACCCGGCTGTGACACATGAGGCTGGGACATGCAGGGGAGAAATCAATGCAAACTCTTGTGAAGAAAGGGTTGCTAAATGGTGCTGAGACCTGCAAGTTGGATCTATGTGAACATTGCATCATCGGCAAGAAGACCAAGGTGAAGTTTGGCACAGCTTCACGCTGCACGGAGGGTATTCTTGACTATGTTCACATGGATGTATGGGGACCTACCAAGACTGCATCGATTGGAGGTAACCACTATTTTGTGTTGTTCATCGATGACTATTCTAGGCGCTGTTGGGTGTACACTATGCGACACAAAGATGAAGTCCTAGAGCTGTTTGTGAAGTGGAAGGCTAATCTGGAGAGAAGCACGGGAAGGAAGGTCAAGGTCCTCCGTTCTGACAATGGAGGAGAGTACAAATCGGATCCTTTCCTACAGCTATGCCTTGATGAGGGCATAGAGAGGCACTTCACAGTACGGGAGACTCCGCAACAAAATGGGGTGGCTGAAAGGATGAACCGGACTTTGCTAGAGAAGGTTCGGTGTATGTTATCCAATGCAGGACTGCCAAAGAAGTTTTGAGCTGAAGCTTTGGGGTATGCATGCCATCTTGTGAACCGGTTGCCGTCGTCTGCAATAGGGGGGAAGACTCCTCTTGAAGCTTGGTCAGGAAGAACTGCTGAGGACTATGATATGCTAAGGGTTTTCGGATGTCCAGCCTACTACCATGTCAAAGAAGACAAGTTGGACCCAAGAGCAAAGAAAGGGGTGTTCGTTGGCTTCAAGCGAGGAACTAAGGGGTTCAAGATTTGGGACCAAAAGGACAACAAGTTCATAATCAGCAGGGATGTCACATTCGATGAGACTTCTCTGATGAAGCCTACGGTCTCTAAGCAGGTGGAGACCAGCAAGACCAAGGAGCTATTGCAGCAGGTGGAGAGTGATGCAGATCCACCATCTCTAGAGGATTCAGTATCAGTTCGGATCATTCCTGAGGTGACACAGGGTGGTGATCAAGTAGCTGAAGAAAATGCTGAAAATGTTGAAGAGGATCAGGAGCAGGTCATGGGTACTGTTCCAGATTCTACTGCAGTTGGAAGACCACGGAGGAATACTAGGAGACCGGGTTGGCTCACCACTGATATGGTCATCGCGTATGCACTTCCAGTTGTTGAAGAGGCTATTCCATCTACCTTCAGGGAAGCTGAGATCAGTTCGGAAGCAGAGATGTGAAAAGAAGCCATGAATGAAGAGATGCAATCTCTTTATAAGAACAACACATGGGAACTTACTAAGTTGCCCAAGGGGAAGAAGGCCATAGGGTGCAAGTGGGTATTTGCTAAGAAGCAAGGATCTCTTCAAGAAGATGCAGTGCGCTACAAGGCAAGACTGGTGGCTAAAGGCTACGCTCAGAGAGAAGAAATCGACTACAACGAGGTGTTCTCCCCGTTAGTTAAACACTCGTCTATTCGGATTCTATTGGCTTTGGTGGCGCAGAATGAGTTGGAACTTGACCAACTTGATGTGAAGACTGCCTTTCTCCACGGCGATCTTGAGGAGGAGATCTATATGACACAGCCCACAGGTTACAAAGCTGCAGGGAAGGAAGAGTTAGTATGCAAGCTACAGAAATCGCTGTACGGTTTGAAGCAGTCTCCTAGACAATGGTACAAGCAATTTGATAGCTTCATCAGGAAGAAGAAGTACACACGGAGCCATTTCGACCCATGCATGTACTACAACTAGTTACCATCAGGTGAATATATCAATCTACTTCTTTATGTAGATGATATGTTGATTGCTTCTAGGTCAAGATCTGCTATTGATTCTCTGAAGAAGATGCTGTCGTCAGAGTTTGAGATGAAGGACCTGGGGGAAGCACGGAAAGTATTGGGCATGAAGATCACTAGAGACAGGAAAGCTGGCAGGATAAGTTTGACACAGAAGGGCTATTTGGAGAAGGTACTGCAGAAGTTTAATATCAGCAAGGATACCAAGTCTGTTAGTACACCTATGGCTCCGCATTTCAAATTGTCAGCGAAGATGTCTCCAAGGAGTGTTCAGGAGCGTGAGTATATGTCTCATGTTCAATATGCCAATGCTGTGGGTAGCTTAATGTATGCAATGGTGTGTACGCGGCCAGATATTTCACAGGCAGTCTCCATGGTGAGTCGATACATGCATGATCCTGGACAGGGTCATTGGGAAGCTGTGAGATGGATTCTGAGGTACATCAAGGAACAGTTGATGTAGGCCTAGTATTCGAGAAGGACCACACCGGAAAGCAGGAGTGCATAGGGTATGTGGACTCAGACTATGCAGGTGATCTTGACAAGCGCCGGTCGACGACGGGATATGTCTTCACATTCTCACAGGCACCGGTGAGTTGGCGCTCCACACTTCAGTCTACCATCGCGTTGTCGACCACAGAGGCTGAATATATGGCTATGACAGAAGCCATGAAGGAGGCAATCTGGCTTCAGGGGTTGCTTGATGATCTGGGCGTGGAACAGGATATATTGAAGATAAACTGTGACAGCATGAGTGTCATCTACTTGGCAAGGAACCAGGTCTATCATGCAAGGACGAAGCATATTGATGTCAGGTATCACTTTGTACGGGAGATTCTAGAGGAAGGTGACATTGACTTGATGAAGATTCACACTTCAGAGAATCCGGCCGATATGCTAACAAAGGTGATGTCGGGGGTGAAGTTTGCACACTGTAAAGACTTGCTCCATGTCCTTCAGGTGAAGTGAGCTTGCTGAAGCTCATTTGGATGAACTACGGACGGCTTGATCCCTTGGGCAGGGGTACGTAGGCAACCAAGTTGCTGCAGCCGCTATCGAGTCGGAATTCGGCTCAGATTTGAAAATCTTCACCGAGGTGGAGAATTGTTGGAGGAGAGATGATATTAAAGGAGATGCCATGCCAAGAGATGCCATGCCAAGCAGCTGTAGAAGAGTGCCAAGTGCCGTCGAAGATCGCCAAGGAAGTCGACGATGAGAGGCAAAGGGACAGCGGCAGGAAATAGCAGCAGCAGCAGAAGACAGGATGGTCGGTCGACCAGCCCGGTTGACCGACGTGCACAACATGCACAGAGGTTTGAGCGGTCAACCAGCCCGGTCGACCGCAGTGCCTGACTGACAGATCCCAAGTCTCGGGTTTTCTGGGTCGACCGGCCCGGTCGACCGGAAAACCCTGACTGACAAACCCAACTCTCGGGTTTCTTGGGTCGACCGTCACGGTCGACCGGTATAAGGAAGTCGGTCGACCGGCCCGGTCGACCGACAGTCGGGTTCTGGGTTAAATCTGCTGATCCGCTGTATGAGGTATTTAAACCTAAAGTGATTCTAGGGTTACTACTCTCTGCGAAAAAGTATTAGCCCTAAGTCCTCTTGCATTCAAAGAGACTTAGAGCCATTGTAATCATCTTCCTAATAAAAATCTCTCCGTTGATTGCCCGAGGACGTAGGCATTCAGGCCGAACCTCGTTAAATCTCGTCTTTGTGATTTGTGTGTTCTTCGTGTGGTTGTTTTGGGTTTGTTCTTGTG
Source organism: Agave tequilana (assembly GCA_038442645.1). Lineage (NCBI taxonomy): Eukaryota > Viridiplantae > Streptophyta > Magnoliopsida > Asparagales > Asparagaceae > Agave > Agave tequilana. The sequence continues at coordinate 6,718 of JAVJIF010026736.1, read as the reverse complement.
CTGGAGATCTTGAGATTCTCTATTGTTTGGTTGTTGTGATTGGATCGCGCGCACAACACAGAGCTAATCACAGTATCCGTGACAACTAAAGGCAGTGATATGTCGATAAAGAATCAAAGAAATAGCATGTTTTATTTTCTTAAAGCAGTGATACATCAATAAAGAGAAATGAAGGTTTTATTTCCTTCTGTTCAGCAATACTGGTTTCCACTGCAAGACATAAGCAAGAAAAGGTACGAGAGATAGGTGCAAAGTTCCAATTGTAACAAGAGAACCCGAGGATCATTTCTTTTTATAAATATTGTGAATGTTACATGGTGCAAGAAGCAAAACCTTGCCTTATGGTCCATCTGGATTGTACATCAAAGAATGCATGGACATAAAAATTGCCTGAGGTCAACTGGTAATAATTATGGAAGCTTCTCCATGCAACTGTCCATATGCATCACCTGTTGAGTTGCTTGGGAGAGAAATCAGTGTACAACTACAAATTTTGCTTCACTAGCATCTGCTGGAGCTGTAGTACTTGCAGCTGCTGCTGTAGAGGTAATGAACTTAACTGCTCTGATGTTAGACTCATCACTTGCTGAGGAAGAGCCGACTCCACTTCTGATGCAAGCTACAAAGGATAAAGAAATTAAAGTAAATGGAATAAACAACAAATTGACCTCTTGGTGTTGATGCATGTTTTCGATGAAAGGGAAAAGAAAATCTATGATAAACAAATAAGGGAACATAATATCTCTACTAAAAAGTGGCATGTTTATCCGATGTTTGACATGACAGGTGTGCATCAGTCCCAGATAGTTCAATTGAACTCTCAAAGCTCTGGAAACCTTCTTGACCTTTACAGTATGCATGAGCTGAAATTTTTTATGCGTTTATGGGTAAATAATGTGGTTTATTTATAGTGTCATATAGTAAACATTAGATGACTTAAATGTGTGTATATACGCAGTTACAAACACTCGTCACATAGCCATGTTCACTAGTCGTAATTGAACTGATGTGTCCATGGCAATATGTAACAGTACATGCAAGTAACAAAAAGTTTCCAATCAAACCACTCTATACAATTGCTATCTAAAAGCTCTCTCACCATGTGAGGTCCAAAGAAGCGACTTGTCTACAGCATTCTTCAGATCTATTTTAAATATCATAGCTCAGGTGATGCTTATAATATATGTAGATGCACATGGATCTTTCCATGTCTCTGACCCTATGAGGCATTATCACACACCATCAAGCGCATGCGCGCACGGATACACACACACACACATGCATAAAACTGAAACCCCTACACGTGTTGTGTATATATAATGTTAAGTTTAGCATTGGTATTGGTTTGGTTGGGGTTGGGTTGGGTTCAGATTTTGTGTATCTATTACCCAAAACTGAAATGGCATTGGGCCAAAATTTTGCTAGACCAACATAAAACAACTAGAGTGAACCTAATACTTTAAACCTGAACCGGAAGAACAGAACAGATAAGATTAAATTTAATTAAATGAGAATGACAGACTAGTTGAAAACTAATGCTAGTGTGCTTATGACATTTTGAGATCACCAATGGAGAGAAAGTTTGAACTATATTTGAGACATAATTAGGAGTTTATTATCCAAAGAAACTGGATTAGGATTTGTCTTTTCTTTTTGAAGCAAATTAGGACTAGGATTTGTCATCAATCTATTTATATCTCACACATACTAGACATAAATTATAATTTAAGAATGACTACAGTTTAGTGTATAATTAACTCTTATTGAGTATGCTCTGGTTTGGGGCAAAATCAGGGTCGGGTCGGGTCGGGTCGCAGTGGGGACCTACAGCAAGGCCTCCGTCCCTCTCCCTCCCATTTCTCAATAATTGTAACTAATAAGATTGATAGGATCCAAGCTCAACTGAGAAGATTAAAACAAGTCACCATTTATCTAGCACTCCTAGAGGAATCCCTAGAGCAACTGTTCTCTTTTATATTAAAAAGTGAGAGATTATCATCTACGTAATAAATATATTACAGACTTACAGTAATAAATGTTGATTTATACTTGCAATATTTTGTAATGTATAATTATTGTTTTATTGGCATACTGATTTTCAAGAAACACCAGGCACTTGACAGAATTACTTGGAATCATTCACATATCCTGTAACCAATTCCCAGTAAACATGTGATACAACATTACAGTAGAGTCAAGTCTCCAAGCCCTTGCCTTCCATCCCCTTCCCACATTACCCCACAATCCTAATAAGGATCCTTCCCAACCTGATAGGCCCATTCAAGTTTTTGACTCAGGAAAAAAATGGTAACAGATTGTTGTAATTGTCATAAGCTGCGGACATGCAGTATGAAGCATAGTTGTGTACCCTGCACAATTAGGTTCACTATATGACTTATATAGGTGTTCTTTAGGTCTCATTCCGTTTTCTCAACTTATAAAATTAAAGGTCTTGCGACAATATATACCACGACACAGGTACAAGCTTAAGCATGTCGGTGGAAGATTCGATATTTATACATACAGGAATTATCCATACCTGAGGCGTCTGTTTTTCAGAATGTTGCATTTGGCTTCCAGCTACTGAGCCACTAACAATTGACTGAGTTGGAACAGAACTGATGGTGGAAAATGTATCAGTCATTGTGAGACGAGCACCACCTCCATCTTCCGATTTTGGTCACTTTGAACGATTATTCATCACTTCTGACACTTCACTTGTTGTTCCTGTTTGTGCTGCCAAGCCACACTTGAAATTGAATGCATGCTGTCTCTGGATGCCGAAGTTGAATTGCGACTGACAGGGGCAAATGTTCCAGCTTCCTTTGAAAGTGAATCCAGTCCGTTCGGCCTTACTGGATAACTTGATGAGCCACTCTGATACATGATTTAAATTAGATGAAAGGGAAATGATGGTATATATAGACTTGATAAAGCGTACATGTAACGCATCTGTAGCTCAATTCTATATAGATTCTTTTTCAAAGTAAAACCACATAAGGGTACTGAATATTCTGTAGTGACTGGTTCATGGAAAATGAGTCTTTTTATACATCAATACATACACATGATTTCAGATAAAGTTGACGTTCAGTTTTTACATATAGCGCAAGCCAAAGTAACCTCTTCTCCTGTTGCCTAGCGCTCGTTTTGTGGCTCAAGAGTATGAGGGGATATGTACCAGAAAAAAGAAGCTCTCATGCTAAAACTTCACCAAGTACTAAAGCATAGTCTTAAACATTTACTTAAAGGAGTTACAGGTACAACCAATTAAGATACTGGACTTTCTGATGCATGTTTCAGATAGTATATTCAGGGGGAAACAAAATCACAACTTTACATAAAGTTATTTTAGGGCTTATATCATTAAAATCAGCTTCCTTTTTGTACTCTCAACCTTGCACAATAGTATGAGGGGTTAGGTTGCCAATATTTTGTTCCTGTCTGCTCTATGATATAAATTAGGTACCAACATATAACCTTGTTTAGAGTGAATGAGCAAACAGTAGTACATAGCATTAGCCAGAATATTGAGTAATCATTAAAACAATCTTACCTGAGATGTCAGAGGAGGGGGCACATAGGACTGCTGGAGATTATCTGGAAGAAGTGGTTGAGGATGCTGGCCAAGATTTGCAGCTCCATGGGTTCTAGAATGCTGAAGGATAGGAGGCTGCACTTGTGATATCAAACTCTTGGAAGTCGGTAAAGGTGGAATTTGTGGCTGATTTGAAACACTGCCAAAAGTTTGAGGCTGAGCTGTAATTCCAGATTCGCCGGGTACAGTTCCCTGTAAGAGTGATTGGGCTTGCGGTGGCAGAGGGTGCTGACATGGCGGTTGAACAGGAGCTGCTGAAGTGGAATTGGTGACTGCTGGAGTATGAGAGGGTTTTGCAATGCACTTGACACCTGTGTTTGGCCAAGATGAGAGGAAGTAATGGATTTTGATTAGGCATGTTGTTTCAAAGTGCAGGCTGTAGCACTGAACTCGAAGACTGCCTACTAGTTGCCATCAGCATCTGGTGAGTAAAAAACGATGTTAAGAAATATATGGAATTCTTGCTAGATGATTGCAGATGTCAAAAATGATACATACCATCTGTGGTGTCACCATTCCAAACATTATTTGCACCTGCACCACAAAAAGGAATTCAAGCTCAAGATATGAAACAAGCAAAAAAACAAATTTTCATATAAAGAAATGTATTGTTGATATTGCAACTTTCCCGTAAAATGATGTCTTCACTGTATGCCAGGGTTAACTGGAAAATTCATATATATTAGGGGAATTCATATATTGACATTTGACACAAATATGAGATTTTATCAATAATCAGAATTAATCCGAAGAGAAATAAAGTGAATTCACGGTGAAGTGTCCATATATATTAAGAGCTTAGAAAAAACTCAGCAGTAATCACAAGCTTGTGTAACTACATTTATGCTTGTAGAGCAGTCAAGATCCATCAGTGTGGAGCATAAAAATGCTCAAATTCTATAAGCTATTGTGAAACATAAAGTTTATCCGGACAAAGTGAGGGAAATAACATTCCTATATGTTAAAGTTGAACAATAACCTGAAAAAGAGCTTTTGGTAATTGCGGACATCCTTGCAGCAGCTGCTGAGCCGATGCCTTAATTTGTACAGCAAGGGACAGCCATTAAGTTAAAATTAAGGTCATATGGCATATTCTCGAGGGATGGGGGAAAAGATACTTATCTGAAAGAATGGAGTACAAAAAGATCTAACCTTCATTTCAGACATTATTTCATTCAGCTGCTGTCGACATTTTAGCCAGATATTGAGTCAAAGGATCATTCCCCAAACTAGAGAGATTTTGCGAACCATTTTGCATTAAGGGAAATCTGCTAGTCTGAGTCCCCCCCAATATCCTAGCCATGGCAGACGCAGCATTAGCAGCTACAGGATGACCTACTGGATGATGGTGAGAGGAATCACCAAGGATTGGGGCCTCGGATATCTCTTTATGAGCATCAACAAATTTTTGGTGATATTAATTTTGGTGATTCAAGAACAACCTTAGTAGAATGAAAACATTGAATAACTGGTAAAACAAAAAATGAACCAGAAGGGTGAATTTGAGAAGAGAAAACCAACCATAGCAGATGTGAATCCTGGTCCACCACGCCCCTGCAGACATAGCAATGATTTTTTATTCAGAATGAAGTGAATGGTTAATTGAAGGTCCACTAAGGATCACAGAAGCAAGTTTATCTGCCTGCCTAATAATAATAGTAGTAATAATAAAAGAGAATGCCACAATATAAGAACTAAATCAACATGTGTTATTATGATTTCATGCAGTTGCCACAAAAACACAATAAAGAATGTACTAATAGTTTAGTTCTAGGTGGTGGAAACTGGAAAGTACCCATCTCTAGCATATCTTTCACGCAATTTCTTTTATACACTAAGGTAACTTCAGCGACAAAATTACAATTAAATTTGTTTCTATAAAAAAGAGAGAAGTAACTTTGACCTGTTCTCTATTCCGATCAGCGCCTTTATCATTTTCAGCAAAATCAACTCTTAGCTGACGCCCATTTATCTCATAACCCCGAAGATTGCGACGAGCACTCAAAGCAGTTTCTTCATCCTTGTTCTCACAGAACCCATAACCTTTGGGTTTCCAGTTTCTCTGTCAAGTACTAACCTGCAGTCAGATTACAGCTGAAAATTAGAGACAAGGAAAATGTACGATCATGTTGAACTTATGTGTCACTGCATCAGGAAGTAATGTACGTAGAAATGACCGATGATAAAATGATACTCTTGATTGTTACTTAAAAAGCTATACATTACAAACAAGAACGCTCAACCATGTCAACGCTTACTAAATGCTCCTGAACAAAAATATAGTCTGGTGTGCACAGGGCACTTTAAGACAGACAATGACAATATTGCAGAATTCAAAATCTATACACAGGCATGAATATGCATTTACCCTATCAAATAATCTCTAAGTTACACCATGCTACACGGATATACACTAAACACGCATATCAGGCATGTCAACATGGCTACTGTCTAAAACAAGTTATAGGCAAGAAGTGATATCTATCCAAAGTGCACACTGATAGCAAATATGGGTAACCACCCGAGCTAAAGTATTGGAAACATGAATATAGACTCGAAGGATTTTTAGGCTAAACATGAATAAGATATAGGCTACAGTCTATAGGCTCAAACATAAAGTTGAATAGGTTCAACAGTACTGCGTGACAGAATATATTGAGGCATTCCGTTGAGAAAACTTGTAGCACTGTCGAAGATAATGCGACAGGCATCTGAGATGATCAATTGATATGCAGAAAAGAAGTGGGCAGTTCAATACAAAAAATCCCACTTTTTTTTCACCCTCCGGAAGTTGAAGAAAGAGGGGAATACAGAACAAACAAGAAGAAGATGAGAAAACAAAAAACACAAAGCACAAACAATCTAGCGCTGCAGCATACGAACTTGAGCAAAATTAAGGTAACTCGTAGAACACGGATGTCCAAACCCCAATCATATGGGATGGGTGTATCTTGCTATAGTAAAAGCTGCAACACATGTTCGCTAAAGAAATTAGTCATTTTTATCAACTTTCTCAATTTATGTATTACATGAAAAGACATGAGCAAATAAAACAATAACTGCGAATATCTAAGATATCTCATCTTTGATACAAACACTATATTTAATTCAATTTGCACA
>JAVJIF010026735.1:0-71079 GCA_038442645.1 Agave tequilana | reverse complement strand
TAGTCGATGCAGATCCGTATTTTCCCATTCTTCTTGAGGACGAGAATGATATTAGCAACCTAATCTGGATGTTGTTCCTCCCGTATGAAGCCACATGCAATGAGCTTGTGAACTTCGGCTTCAATAGCCTCCATAATGTTCGGACAAAACCGTCGTTGTTGCTGCTTGACTGGCTTGGCGTCGGATTTAATATTCAGACGGTGCATGGCTACTTGCGGATCAAGTTCGGGCATGTCTTCGTAGTTTCATGCGAAGACATCTATATACTCCTTTATGAGTATTATTAATTCTTCCTTTTCCATAAGTGATAAACTCTCACTTATAAAGATGGGTTTAGGGTGATCTTGACTACCCAAGTTGACTTGCATCACCTTGTCTTCAGTAGGTGGTTCGCGCAGTTCGAATCGCTTTTCCCATTGGAGATCTAATTGCTGAGCCCATGGTTCCTCATCAGTAGCTTCCGCAGGCTCCAATTGACTGCTTGAAGTCGTATTAACGGTGAGATTCTCGAACATCATCCCCACACTGACATCTGAGTCCCACTCGAAAGAAAGAGGCAGAATGTGATGGAATTGGTTCGTCATTCTTGAATTGAACCGTTGTTGGCAATGTGGACGTAATGTATCCCAACCCCCTGCGTGTATTATCATAGTAATTTGCAGGCTTCCCTTTTAGAACAAAGTTACGCAGTAAATTACGCCTTCCTTTTTCGAAATTCAGGCCCTCTCCATCCATGCTTTAGGTTGCACCCCATTTTCTTCATCATATGGCGTGCTGATCACGCGTAATGGAAAAATTGTGGGGTGTCTGAGTTCGAACTTGAATCTGTGGCTGTGGACCCTCGTGGTTGGTCTCTGCCGAATATTATTGGTAATTGACCTTCTTTGGATGGAGGGATTACCAAATTGGCCTCTTCTACAGATTCCATGGGTGTGTTGGATGCACTTGGTCTATGTAAGGGGATGTGTAGAGAGCTATCCATGATGGATTCAGACAACCCAATCTCGCAGGATAATCAAAAGAAATATTATCATTAATTACCCATTCACCCTCATCTTCAGAAGGAGTGTTACATTGGGATTATTAAGACATGCTATAATTGGTTCACCAATAAAAATAGCTGGCATGTCTGCTTCAGGTTCTGAATCCGCCTCATTGCCACTATCATCATCGTCCGGCAGTGATTCTTTGGATGTTTCACCGGTCTCTTGATACAGGAGAGCGTCAATGAAGTAATTTTTCACCCCCTTTGAATGGTTGCTTCTCAGCAAAGACAGTTCGTATTGTCGCATCATCTTCAACATATTTGAAGCACTGGTGCAGCGTGGAGGGAACGATCCAGTTGGCATGAATCCACGGTCGTCCTAGTAGCAGGTTGTATGACGTGTCAGCGTCAATGACATAGCACGTCACTTCTGACTTCAGGTTCCCGATTCAACAACGGAGTCGAATTTTCCCAAGTGGATGACTACTCTCGGCGTTAAAACTGTATATTGTAGTAGTGGTTGCGGACAACCTATATAGTGGTATACCGAGGAAGTAGAGGAGCCTTTTGGGGATGATACTGAGTGCAGACCCCGGATCGACTTGTACCCTTTCAATGCATGTTGAACCGATGTATCCGGTGTAGTACAGAGGTCGATCGTGCTTGTTATCTTTAAAAGCATATCTTCCGCTGTGAAGGTAATAGCGGGCACCTTTGATTGTGCATGATGGCATTCAGGGCACGGAGACTGAGCGTCATCTTTAGGGGTTTCTGGCATATATGTCAGGAATGATTTTGAATTCGCCAGGGCATCCCTGAGTGCTTCTCTTGTCTCTTTTGAGAGACGAAGGAGCTCGTGTATTGTAATACGAGCCGGTATATTGGCCAGCTGGGCCAATATGTCGAAACGAAAGGGCGTGTCAAGCCCTGGGCCTGAAGGCTTCTTCAGGACATGGTCGAACCGGACTACCTTAGGCTTCTCCTTTCCCTTGGTCAGAACCGAAGCGGATGGTGACGTCGTTTGCTGTTGTGTCTCGTCAGTAGCTTTCTCATACTACTTTAAGTATGATTTTTTGGATCGAGTACCCGTCGGCTGAGGTATATCGGCCTGCGTCGTGCAAGCGTGCTTTTCTCTTTCAGAATCACTGAGGGAAGATGACGTAAGATTGTCATCGTCTGGCAGGATAGAGATGACATTGCAAGATTTGCCCTTCGGCTTGGACTTCTTTGAATCCCATTGTTCGTCTTGGACAAGGTCTGGGTGTATCCATATGACTTTCCCTGTTTCCAGTGTCAAGGGAACAAGACCCCTATTATCCTGAGTTTTAGCCGCAGGATGTTTGACTTCCAGCCGTGGCGCAGGGACTGGATAAGTTCCGTCAGGAACTGTGACCTTTGGGGTTTTGCCGAACTCGAGGGTCACCATATTTGCAGTGACTTTCTTTTGTTCTATTTTCAGTGTCAGATCTCTGGCGTCGATCAAAGCTTGAATTCTGTCCTTAAGGACAAAGCACTTGTCGGTAGAATGATGAATCATCCAGTAGTAGAGACAGTATTTGGGATCATTCGTGCGTCCTATCTCATTGGGACGTCGAGCCTCTGGTAGCTTCATTTTATTCCCTTTGTGGAGTAAATGGAATATTGTGACCACCTGATCGTCTCTGAAGGAGTACTATTTCGGAGGGAACTTAGACTCCTGATTATTGAAGCCGCTCTTCTTGGCCTTCGACTGCCTATCCTCTGACAATTCAACGGACATAGTCTCTTTCCCATTGGCTTGAGAAGACTGCGCCATGTCACCACGTCCTTTATTGATCATACCCCATTTTCCTTTAGGGGTGGATGATTCGAACTTTTTAGCCGACTTTTCGGCTATCTCGGCTTGTTCAACAAATTCTTTCCAGGTATGGGTTTTGACAGCCCCCATGCGAACCTTTACTAGGTCTAAGAAGTTGTGCCTGCATGTCTATAAGAGCATGGGTAATGGCATCCCTGCTGGGCACATCAAAGACAAGTTTCTGAATCGCTCAATATAATCACGGACAGATTCACCCTTCTTCTGCACGGTGGAGAGGAGCTTGTCCATGGTTACCTCGGTATCGTCCTCATAGAAACTAGAAAGGAATCGGGTTTCTAGGTCGATCCAGAATTAATGGAACCCGGAGGGAGACTTCGGAACCAGTCAAATGCTACCCCTTTTAAGGTGCCAATGAACAGCCTAGCCATGATAGCATCATTGTCTATAACGTTACCGGTTTGAGACCGAAAATAGTAGATGTGCTTGTTTGGCGAGCTCTTACCATCATAGGTATTCAATGTTGGTGGTTTGAACTTCAGTGGCTATAGCACTGAATCCCACTCCAGCGGGTAAGGACGAACTGCCCCTACTTTCTTTAATTCATTCCTCTGAGTTAGGGATGCAATTTGAGCTTGGAGGCCCTTAAGGACTTCAGCGTCTAAAGAAGAACCCTCCTTGGACTTTTCCATCTTTGGCTGGTCATTGCTAAGATGTTCTTCCTTATCATGGTTACTTCCGGTATCATTGTTATTCCGATTATTGAGGAGTTGAGCGAGCATCTGTTGAATGTTGTCCAGAGCTTCTTGCTAGGTTTTGAAAGTTTTCTCTTGAGCTTCCAAATATCGACGAAGGTTGTCATTACCATTATCAGCCATGTTTATTGATGCTCTGTCTGTTTGCACCGAGCTGACTGTCGCCAAAGAGGCATACCCACTATCTTCATCCTGTCCATCAGACGACTGGACTGATCTTCTCCTTAGTTCCGGCGAGGCTACTATCGTTGAGGAAGATGGCTGTTCATAACTGTGGGCATCACGACTCTAGATCTGGTGTTTCGGAAGACACCCTCTTCATGTACCAAGACTTCGCATAAGCCTGGGCTATAATCTGGATCTGGGGAACTGTAGGGAGTGTCGTCGGACGCTTGTCTGCCCCTGCGCAGCTCTTGTCCTCTTCCGGTCATGTTAACGGATGCAGAAGGTAGGTCTCGCGAGACGCTCTTTTTATGATGTTTCACCGGGGCTTGTACCGACAGCCGATCAAAAACTGATCGTCGGCCTGGAGAAGTGGCGAGGATTGGTCCTAGCCAGCAATGGACCGAGTGGAGTGTCACCAAATGACATCCCACTTGTTGACAACAGGGGGGAGTAGTTCGGAAAGATTCTGACTTCCGTTTGTTTGTCAAGAATTCCCGCAAGTCAGACCCAGTTGGGCCTAAACGATCTAGCGCAGAGGCTCTTTTGGATCGCGCGTAGGACGATGTCCTACTCCTTTTATCCCTGCAGAGGGGATTAGCACTGAATAGAGCTTCAGCTCTAACTTCGCGGCTAAGAACCTTGGAAACGCCCTTGGACGCTGAAGCTGCATAAGCAATGCTATCAGCATTTAGGGACAATCCCTTAGCTCTGCCACAAAGTGTGAGCTTAGCGCTTGATGAACTGGAGAGCAAAGCATACTGTGGTGCTTTATCTGCTATGCTGCTGCGAAGGCGATTAGCCTTAGATAGTGCTTTGGCTCTAAGCTCGCGGCTGAAAGCTTTGGAAACGCCCTTGGGCGCTGAAGCTGCATAAGCAACGCTATCAGCACTTAGGGACGATCCCTTAGCCCCGCTGCGAGGAGCGAGCTTAATAGTTGAAGAACTGGGGAACGAAGCACGCTGTGGTGGTTTGGTTCTAGCTTCGCGGCTATGAACATCGCGCGTACACTGTGGTACAGTAGCTTTCGCTCGTGAGAACGAGGCTGGCGCGAGTTGTTGCTCTTGAGTTGGGCGAAGGTATGGTCGCCGCTATAACTTCGCGGCTGGCAGCATTATCGGAGCAGGCAGGGATCTTGCCTTTTTCTTCGTGAGAGAGACGCACTTGTGGCGTAGTTACGCCTGAGGCTTTACTCAGAGCCTTCTGTTTTGGCCTCCACATCTGCTTTGACAAGGGAGACTTAGGTTCGCAAGGAACCTGACTAGCCACACGCGAGGCTGAGGGGTGTTCGCAGAATTCTACTCCTGGTTTCTGCTCTGAAACCTTAGTCATTGAGACCTTTCTATGTTTCCGTGCATTAAAAATTAGACCACCCCAGAGGACTTCTTCAAAATTTTCTTGGTCGAAGTGAACGACCAGGTTCTCAAAAGTGTTGGACTTGGACTGCGGGCGTGCTTTCTTGTTGCGCCAGAGAACCGCAGTAGGCTCGCAGGGAGCCTTATCTGTCTCCGCAGAGACTTGCATTGCGCACCAGCTTTCCTGAATTCAGAGATAGACTTGAAGGTCTGTTCGTCACATTGCGACACTTGATTCTCAGCAGTGGAGAATTCGTTCCCCAGCGGAGTCGCCATCTTGTTTTCCATTGATTTTCAAAGGGGAAAACTTACAAAAAAAGATCGAGGGGCTAAATTACAAGTAACACAAAAGATTACAAGTAGATCTCCTCTGAGATTCTAGAGAAGTGTGCCGGTAGGAGTCTGGTCAGCGCGCGACCACTTTGTCCCTTTGACGATGCGAGCGATGAGATTCCCTTCTCGCCTGGTTCGGGGATCGGAGACGAAAGGTTGGTAGAACCTTATTGTTGCTTATCAAAACCGCCTTATCTTAGGAATTCCTTCTCGCCTGGTTCCAGAGATTCCTTGAGAGGAGGAAGGTATTAGGGTATCAGCACCCTGATTAGAGAAGCAGTTCTCTAGAGTCTCTGAATTCTTAGAAGCAAGAGACTAGATCTTTGTTTGTGCGCGCGGTGCGTCCTCTCGAGAAGTCTGCCGTCTCTTCTCGTGAAGTTCTCTCTGAAACGCGTGTGGGAGCTCTCTTCTTCTGGAGGTTCTTTCGCGCTCTCCCTTAGTCCTTGTGCCCCTCGTGGACTATTTATAGGGAGATCAAGGGTATAATTATCCCTTGAAAATTTGAAAACAGATTGAATCAAATCTGTTTAAATCTGGAAAGTAGCCCTGCTGCGAGGCTAGGGTCAGCTTCTGCGAAGCTAGAAGTAGCAGGTCGGTTGATCCTCTTGATCTGTTTTGATCCTTTCCATATAGTTGGAACATTTCCCCTTATCCTCTTACTCGTTTTAGGAGAGTTAAGAGATTATGGCAATCAACTGCCAAATTTGATCTCAGATTTGATCTTGATTGGATTTGATCTCAATCCTGATTAGATTTGATCTCATCTGGAGATTTAATTGGTCAAAGGTTGACCATAGCAGAGCCGCAGTGGCGCTGCCCGCATCGAGCTCGCAGCGGAGCTGGAAGGCGCATGTGGCGAAGTCAGAAGACAGCTCTTCAGCGGCGCTAGATATCGTCTGTGGCGAAGCTACCGAACATCCTTCTGCGCGGTTGCGTGTATGAGCGAAGCTAACTCTCTTTGCGGAGTTAACTGAGCACTTCAGGCGAAGCTATAAGTTAGCTTCCTGGCGGAGCTGTGAATGGCTTCAAGGCGAAGTTGGATGATCTTAGCCTCTCAAGCGAGACTGTCCCTTTGGGCTCATGTTATGCTAAGTGCTAGCATCTTAGACCTGCTGAGGTCTGTTTAGAGACAACCTGGGCTTACAGTCTGCTTCACTGGATCAGTAGAGTCCAAGTTGCTTCTTTGTCCCTCGGAGATGGGTGAAAACTGGTCGTCAGCTTATCTATCACTTGTCTTTTATAAATGTCAACAAGTACAGAATTGGCCGTCAGCTTGTCTGTCACTTGTCTTTTGTAAATGTCAACAAGTTTAGACATTGTTCAGGCCAGTCAGAATCTTATCTTTTTTAAAGTGTCAACAGCTCTCTCTCAATAAATAATATAATAAATATATTTTATTTTAATATATGGATTAGTGGCATGAATGTGTTTATAGTGTTCTGAAATTTTATGACATTTTTCGGTGATTTTAGACGAGTACATTTCCTGTGTTGCTTCAGGCTTTGCTATCATCGTTGCATACCTAGTGATTGCTATTTTAACGTCTATTGCATGATATATTGATATATGAATGCCTTATTATCATCATTACATGCCTAATAATTGTTATCCTACTTTCTAATATATGATGCATCGTTATGCGAGTTGATATATGATATGCAAGTGATCTTCTAAAATTAACATGTTATTATTTGACACCTGATACATGACACTTGATATCTGATACCGGTATTTGACATGTTATTACTTGATACCTTATACCTGACACCTGATGTATGACACCTGAAAATTGACCATGCTATCACTCACTTGACATGCTTTCACATGGCACTAGTACATTTGACCTGATATTGTGACACCTGACTGGATACTATTACCCCTGACACCTGTATTACTTTGCATATTTATGACTATCACTTTTACGGGGACTTGGTATGATTATTATACTATTACCAGACATCTGGTGCCCCTGAACTCCTGTGCTCCTGAACTCCTGAATCCCTGTAATAGGGACACTCCTGACATTATGCTCCTAATATTATACTCTTGTTGATCCTAATAATTGAATAATCATAAATATTGGATTACTGTGGACACCTTGTGGATATTATCACTAGACAATCTCTTATAATTAAACAATTTATACAGGGATGGGGAAAACGGTTGAGTACCGATATAGTCTCCATGTTTATGATGGTCTTATAGTGTCGCGCGACCACATACTTAGATTCGACCTGTAGGCCACCAGGTGTTTCTTTAGGGTGTACTGGCACCCCTACTCCCCTGCCTGCCTTTCGGGTGTGCTATAAGCCCCTGGGTCTATTCCTATGGGAGCGGTGACACCCTATTCTTGTTTGGACGTATACTAAGTCCTACGGGCATATAGTAAGACCGGGTACCTAGCGGTACGTTCTCGCTCAGTACCGGATACTCCTAGGCCGTTGTCCCGGGTATGCACAGGACCAATTATAAACATAGTTCATCGATCCCCATCAGTTTCCAATAACAAGCCTCGCTCGACTTGTATGCGGAGGCATATGGTATGGGACATATACCAAAACATTCAAATTGGACGAGTCTTAATAATATAATAATAACATGTTACTGACATCTGACTAGTGTCTTACTTAACCTATACTTGTGAGACCGGTGACCCATTACACTATCCTGTTCGCCATTTACAAATGACATCTATGCTACTATGTTGAGTTATCTGACTTGATTATTTTTGGGTGTCTATATATATATATATATTATATATATATATATATATATATATATATAGAAAAATGTATATCAGCCCACGTGGCTCAATTTGTCACCTCACTGACTTGCGGCCCGCTTTAGGTAGAAGTTAAATTACCAAATACCCCTTATGATAACTTTTCCTTATTGTTTATTATTATTTTTTCCCCCCTTTTATTTTTGCCGCTCTTTTCAGATCAATTTTTTCAGTCTGCGATAAAATTCTACTTTATAGTTTAATTTTTTTGTATATAATGTAGTCAGAGTCTTTGGTCGCATTGTACATTTAAACTGCGACCTTAGTAAAAGTCTTTGGTCGCAGTGTACATGGTTAAATGCGACCAGGTCGTAGTGTTGTTATTGATAAAGATGGCCAGGAACTGCAATCTAGGGTTGCATTACATGGACTACGACTTTGGTCGCAGTACGTTAAGTAATTAATTTTTTGTATATAATGTAGTCAGAGTCTTTGGTCGCATTGTACATTTAAACTGCGACCTTAGTCAAAGTCTTTTGGTCGCAGTGTACATCTGATGCGACTTGGAGTCACTCCGTGAGACGCGACCTGTCATAAAGATTTTATGAGATCTTTTAACGTCAAGTCTACTTTGACGAACCCCGCACCATTCGTTGTTTCCCGAAGCGGTTGTCCACGCGTCGGCTCTTCATTGGGTTTAGGCGTTAATGTCTTTTAATGCCAAACCGGCGCTGGCGGTTGGAGACCATTAATGCCGACGATTCTGATTAATGAACCATTAATTATGGTTATTATGGGCTGCCTATAAATAGGGCTCACCCTCTCCCTTTAACAGCCCATAATTAGACTGTTTTCTTTCGAGAGCAATTGCTCTGAGAATTTCCGCCTTCTTCAGAGTCTCTAACAGGGGCCTGCCTCCATGGATGAAGATGACCCTATGGACGAACTTGATCGATGTTCGTCCACAAGGGAAGAAGTCATAGACCTCATCGTCCACAAGGGAAGAAGTCATGGTCCTCGTCGTTCACAGGGAAGAAGTCATGATCCCTGACGAGGACTTGAGCCTCACCGAGATCTGCTCAGACTTGATGCACTAGTCAAGCTTGCTGATAACGGATGGTCAGAGTGGGTATGGCGGCGGGGGATGTGGTGGATATAGTGGTGGGTAGCATACCTTGTGAGGTCTCACTCTCCCTCTCTTACCCCAGAAGTGACATCGAGGAAACTCCATGCTCACTGGATAACCTTCTGGTGAAGAGATGTTCATCAACGAAAGATCGTATCCCGGCACTTTGGAGGGTCAGTTGGAATCGGAGGATTCTGCTGCCACCAGACCTCAAGAAGAAGATTGCTCTTAGTCAACAAAGGCTCTTTTGATGTTTAGTCTTCTTGGCTACTTTGATGTTTAGTCTTCTTTGTACTGCTATATTGTAACACTCAATCTTATTGTATAACAAAGCGTTTTGTATCATTTTCACTTTCCTGAAGATAATGTCTGGACATAAATAAAAGACCTCAATAACACCACTGCTCTTAGTCAACAAGGGATCTTTTTGATGTTTAGTCTTCTTTGTACTGCTATATTGTAACACTCAATCTTATTGTATAAGAGATCGTTTTTGTATCATTTGCACATGCCTGGAGATAAATGCCTGGACATAAATAAAAAGCATATTTGTTTTTTTTTATAAACTACGAACTTGGTCGCAGCCATGCATTGCAAACTAAACAACTATGACCATAGATGACACTGCTGCGACCAAGGTCGCATAAGATACATTGCAAACATAACTACTGCGACCAGGGTCGACACTGTGACCAAAGACTGCGACTAAGCAACTGCTGCGGTGATGTGTCTCCTCGTCGCAGTGTTGTTGTTTACCTCGTCGCAGTGTTGTTGTTGATTAAGACTAAAGACCAGCAATAGCGACCAAGATTGCAGATTATTTTTTTAAGACTGCGGCCATCAACTGCGACCAATGTCGCAGTGTTGTTGTTGATTATTTATAAAGACCACCAACTGCGACCAAGGTCGCAGTGATGTTGTTGATTAAGAGTAAAGACCAGCAACTGCGACCAAGGTCGCTGTGTATTTATTAAGACTAAACACCAACAACTGCGATCAAGGTCGCAGTTTATTTTATTAAGACTACGGTCGTTTATTTTATTAAGACTACGGTCAGAAACTGCGACCAAGGTAGCAGTGTTGTTGTTGATTAAGACTAAAGTCCAGCAACTGCGACCAAGGTCACAGTGTATTTATTAAGTCTGCGTCCAGCAACTGCAACCAATGTCGCAACCTTTCATTTTAAAAATTTATAAGGGTGAAGTAATATAATTATTAACTGCGTCCATGGTCGCAGTACATTCGTTTAGCGTAAAATTTTTAAAATGAAGGTTTGTAACAATTGTACAGCATTTTTCAACCAAGACATAGTAGTAAAAAATGTAATTCACACAATTAACTTTAGAAAACAGATTTATATATATTTAAAAAAAAACAAAATACAATTTTTTAAACTTCTAATCCTCGTCATCACCATCGTAATGAGAAAGAAGTTTGCGACTTTGGTCGCAGTACTGAAGGAGGTCGCATTGCTATACGATAGCATGTTTCCTCCGGTATTCTTTATTCTGTATTAAGTATGCGACCATGGAATATTTTTTTTACTTTTCAATGCTAGAAGTCGCCGTCGTCATATAAAAGGGGTATTTTTGTCAATTTGTTTCACGATTGTTTAGGCGGGATTTTTTTGATTTTTTTGGCGCCCACACTCTGCGACCGATGTGTGGCATATATTCAGCCACGTCCCGCAGGCTGAGAAACTCTCTCAGCCTGCAGGCTGAGGTACAGTAAGCCCATATATATATATATATATATATATATATATATATATATATATATATATATATATATATATATATATATATATATATATATATTATATATATATATATATATATATATATATATATTATATATATTATATATATATATATATGTTTACTAGATTTCCTGCTCTCTTGTTTACTGACTTGAACCGGCATTACATATTTATATGTACATATGCTCCCTACACCATTTTCTATGCATGTCTTCCGATTCATACTTATCGATATACATGTATTTACTTGATTTCAGATTTACTGTCGTTCCTTTAATTCTTTTATGTTACTTGTCATTGTCTGTACCTGTATCCTGAGCCACTTCCCTTGATCATGTACACGTATGACTCATTGAGCATGCTAACTGACTTTTATCATATGTATTCGCCAGGTTGCTTTCTAACAACCCTGGATCCTCATGTCCAGATCCTGGAGTCTGGACTGTGGCGGCCTTGTTGTAGTTGATCAGAGTGCACGGCAGAAGCTTGTATTAGCGATTGTCTGTCCGGATCCTCTTTCTTCCAGCCTCCCCTTGATCGGCTCACGAGATTCTCATCTTACTACTCGTGAGTACTTTCCCCTATTTCATATTGTACATCCTGCTTTTGCGCTTCTTGGTGATCTTATATTCTTGATTTATTGTATCATACTCTGTGATAACTGTGTACTTACTTTATTATTGTTGGAAGGTATATTACCACTGTGCTTCCGTACTCTGATTCTTACATGTATTGATACTTAGCGTATATACGTAAGGATATTTCTGACTTGCGTATATTTGTCGCAATAACGTCTTCGTACCCGTGGGATCGGGCGTTACAATTACCCTCCTTAACTCCACTCTGTCATCCACTCCCCTCAATTTTTTTTTGTCTTTCTTCCAACTCGCCATGTGGGTGCTGAAGAGGTTAGATAAAATTAGGAGAGACTTCCTTTGGAGTGCCAATCAGACCAACTAATACATTTTGGCCAAACGGGATAATGTCTGCAAATCAAAAGATGAAGGAGGTTTAGGAGTTATCAACCTCCGAGGCATGAATAAGGCCCTATTGGGTAAGCAGTGGTGGAAGCTCCATATTACCCCACAACCAGCTTTATGTTTATTTTAAAGCTGCTAATGGGTTCGGAAAGCTCGAGGCTCAGCTCAAGTTGCTTGGTAAAAGGTTGCTCACGCTTGTTCAGTAACTTTAATAAATCAAACGTGAACAATAATTTAAACTCGGTAAAATATATGAATAAGCTTGAACGTAGTTTGGCTCGCCTTGATATTAAGTGAGGTTTTTAAATTCGAATCTATTTATTAGAGTTTCTAAATGATGTCCAGTTTAGAATTGCAATTCGATTAACAAGTCCATTGCATTAATATTTATTTTTCTTAAAAATAACAAAGAAAATTATCGAGTATAAAGCTTAAATAAAAAAAAAAAATTTGTTGTAATGATCATTAGGCTGTAAAAAAAATGAAGGAATAATTTTAGCATATTCGCTCAGATTTACTATTTAAAATAAAATTATGTGATCTTAAGTTGTGGCTGCTTATTACTTAAATTAAGATTTATGTTTATATTGTTTTGATATATAATTTTAAATGTATTTCTAGTATTTTTTTTTTTTGTATAGTAGTAAATAAGCTCGAAAGCTTGGGTTCAATCATATTAGAAGCTCGCTCGGGCTCATTTGATAACATAAGTGGATCAACTTGAACAATTTCGAGCTCGGATGGATAAATCAATGAACACAAACAATCTGAAAGGTTGGCTCATGCAGATAAGGCCTAATTAATAGATTACTACAGTAATATCAAAAAGGTGAACAGCATGAGAACCAGAATTCTTCGCAGTTCTCAAAACAAAAAAAATAAATAAGTATGTAAGAAAATCAAATAACCCTCATACATTTGCAAGGATGTCCAAATAAGAATTCCAATGAAAATATATCCACAACTAAACTGTTAAAAGAGATCGGGTCCAACTTGAAAGAAATACATGAAGAAAACTTCTTTCGAAAATAAATAACAATATTTAAAGGTCTGCTTATAAATTTCTATTCTCAACAGTCAGAGGGGCCATTTTATAAAATTTCATTATTCCATCGCCGGATTATTTTTTAAATTGGATACAATCCGGTGGACTACAGTCACTAACCTTTTAATATTTATGAAAATGCCCTTCGTGGCAGGAAATGGCATTTCAACTCTATTTTTTGGCTCTTGATTTGCTGCAAAGAAGTTGAACTAACAACAGCACTAGAAAAAATAACCGGATCAATAATCCTGAAAAAGCTGAACACAACCAAACTCTTAGCCATGTCACAGGAAATCCACAAAGCTCATGCCCCTATAAATACCTCCGATGATCAGTCTCTACGTTCACAGCAGTCCACTTTCCAATTTCTTTCTTCCTCTCTTTCAATCAGCTTGCCATCATGGCCTCGAAGGATAGTTTCTTCATCATGAGCCGCTTCGTCGTGCTCATCATTTTCAGTGACTCCATGTGCCCATGCAACCGGCTATAAATCCCTACACTTTCTAAGCCTGAACTGCTTTCGTTGCCTGAATTCCAACACTTCCCAAGCTTGAACTACCTCCACTGCCTGAGATTCCAACTCTGTCGAAGCCCAACTTCCTCTTCTGCCAGAATTGCCAAAGTTTGAATTGCCACCCTTGCCCAAGGTACCAACCATAACTAATACCGAGAAAGCATCATTGTCTGAGGTGCCACCCATCCTAAAGCCTGAGCTGCCACCCCTTCTTGAATTGCCAAAGCCTGAGCTGCCACCCCTATCTGAATTGTCAAAGCTTGAGCTTCCTCACTTACCCGAATTCCCATCTTTCCCTTCAGTTCCAAAGGTTTCATCTACTGGGGAAGCCACTAGTCCATGAAAGAAACATCGTAAAGACTCTAGAAGTATGGTCAGTTGTTGTGTTACAAAGAGCTTTATGCGGCTATTATTCTTGATTTCACTAGTGTGTAAGCTCATGTGATTATTGCCAATTTGTAAGGTTGGTGGCTTATAGTAATATTTTTGTTCGCAAATATATACTATGTACTTCTTATGCTCATTTTTGCATAGTACTGAGATCTTCTGGCTATTGAGTTTTCATCTCACTCTGGTTACATCCCCCACGAAAAAATCCTCTCTCTTGTATTACTTTGTAGGAGATAAAAACTAGTTTGTTATTATATATGTAACGTAAATATATTATGAGAAATATGTAACTTAGATGTCATCTAATAAAACTCTCTTAGATGGCACATTAAAACTCTAATCTACCCATCACTATTTCACGATCCGACTGCTCATTATGATCTTCAAGTCCTAAGATGGATATATATGAGAAATCATGCAGTTTAGATTTGTTTACCCATGTATCAAATGGTTGAAAAATTAATATATTTCTGCAATAGAACAGATTTAATCAATAAATTAATAATTAAACGAAATCCAGACCACATGATTTTTTTTATCTGTATATGTCTTCAAATATGAAGATCATAATGAGTGATCAGATCACGAAACAATAATAGGTGGGTCGTAGTTTTGATGCGCCATCTGACACGGTATTCTTGGATGGCATCTAAGATACATATTTTTCATATATTATAGCTTTATCCACAACCTGTAATATGTTTCTACAATTTGAAGTTCAAATACCCTTTACTTTCTTTTTGTGTGAAGATGCACTTTGCATGAGATACAATTAACTTATATTGAGAAATCTAATAAGATCTAAACAGTTGAAATTATAGTTCTTAGACAAATGGACTGGCCTACTTGTTGTAGATCTGAACCAACCCATACCTGAAGCAGCCCATTAGGGTGGTCTGGCTAGGTTTAGGGTTCATTTTCAGGGGAATCTTTTATCTTCTGCTGGATTTCTATCATACGTACATTTCATATGTTCCTATTTTTCTGACTATTGATTGTCCAGGGACATCAGCCAAGAGTTCGGATTTGCTCCTTCTCGCGTTGGACCTTGTTATAGTCCAATGCGAGATGGGCTATCCATTAAGGTGATGGACGGTCTAGTTTGAAATTTTCAAAAAATAAACAATTCAACATTCTCTTTCTTTCGGACCGTCCATCACTTCTTATTGACGGCCCATCTAGCATTGGACCATCACATGATCCAGTGCGAGGAGGAGCCAACCCGTGGGGATCAGCCAAATGTGCGTGAATTGCTGAAGTGCCTGTGTGTGTAGAAATGTTGAGGTCTATACCTAGAACCGTCCCACACACACTCGGGGTACTGTAAATATGAATCGTTAAAAATCCAATTTTGAAAAGAATTAAGGACCCGCTAGAAACAAAATGAAGACTTGAGAAAATCTAAACATTGAAAATGAACAAGAGAAATGAAACTTCTCCCACTCATACAGACACAATTTGATTTACAAAAGCAAACTAAAATATAGTTATACCACTTGGAGAAAACATAATAACACCTATTCCTTTAAGTTGAGGTGAATATGCAATGAAGAAAGCAGTAAAGAAGCAAAAACGTTCAGTAAACAAACACTTACCTTTATCACTTATCCTAGTTCTTCAAAGTAGTACAACAAACACAAAGCAAATGATAACAAATAAAGTAGGGACAACAAAACAAGACTACTTTTTTAGATTTTTGTTTTAGAGTTTGTTCATCTCTTCATCTTCATCGAATTTACAAGCATCATCACCTCAAGTCCGCACACCAGTGAACCAACCATCCATGATCCGTGATCTTTGGTGCTAACTCCGCTCCTAAAGTTGAGGGTAGAAGGGAAAGCTATTGTCTATAGGAGGCGCATTGTCTTCCTAAACTCCACTCTGTCACCCACTCCCCTCTATTTTGTCTTTCTTCCTACTCGCCATGTGGGTGCTGAAGAGGTTAGATAAAATTAGAAGAAACTTCCTTTGAAGCACCAATAAGACCAACTAATACAATCTGGCCAAATGGGATAATGTCTGCAAATCAAAAGTTGAAGGAGGTTTAGGAGTTATCAACCTCCAAGACATGAATAAGGCCCTCCTGGGTAAGTGGTGGTGGAAGCTCCATATCAGAATCGGCTTTGTGTTTTCTTTTAGAGTCGCTACTGGGCTCAAAAAGCTCCGTACTCAGCTCAAGTTGCTCGGTAAAAGGTCGTGCAGGCTTGTTCGGTGACCTAAATAAATCAAACTTGATCAATAATTTAAACTTGGAAAAATAAATGAATAAGCATGAACATAGTTTGGCTCGACTTTATATTATGTATGGTTTTTAGATTCGAATCTATTTATTTGAGTTTCTATATGATGCCTAGTGTAATATTTTAATTCGATTACAAGTCATTGCAATAATATTTTTTCTTAAAAATAAACAAAGAAAATTATCTAGTATAAATCTTTAATAAAGAAAAAGAAAATTTGTTGCAATGATCATTAGGCTTTAAAAAAAAGAAATTAATATATAATTTTAGCATATTTGCTCAGATTTACTATTTAAAATAAAATTATGTGTTCTTAAGTTGTCGTTAGGATTTTGACTAGAATATGTCGTGAATGAAGACGAAAATTCAAAGATCAAAAAATGGACGTGCACAAGGAGTTGTGCACAGAATTAGTCAAATTATACTTGGTATGGTCGATTAATTATAAGAATTAGTTGACTTATACTATAGTCGACTAGTTGTAGCCAACAGAAAGTTGGGTTCTCGGATTTTGTAAGAATAGTCGACTAATAATTGGGTATAGTCGACTAATATATGTTATTAGTCGACATATACTAGGGCCTAGTCGAATAGTGTTGGCTCAGTCTGTTTTCTTTTTTGGATCTGTTTTCAGTTTTGAGTTGGATTCGAGTTTTCTTTTCTCTAAAGCGGTGATCGTTCGTATTGATAAAGTTTGTATAGGACTAGGAGAGTTTTATGGTCTTTAAATAACCCTTGAGGTTGAGCTTCAATATGATTCAATGAATTAGCAATTGCAAAAAGATATAATTCATCAAAAAGAGAGATTCGTGTGAGAAGCTAGCCGCAAGGGTACACTGTTCTAGGCGGCCATCAAAAATCTTGGAATTTTCTTAGGGAGAGGTGTAATTGTTTATTATTGTACTCCCATAAAATTTATTAAAGTTTCTTTCACTTTCTCCCATAGACGTGCACACGATCTGTTTGATTAGTGGAACCACGTTAAATTGTGGTTAGCTTTCTATACTTCAGAATATCTTCTTCCTGCTCTTTTTTCTTCTCGTTGCCCATCAATCCTGTATTGATCCACTACGCCACCCCAGTGATTGATCGTGGACCATAACAATTGATATCAAAACAAGGTCAACGTGAAGATGTCTGCGATCAGGTTATATTTAGAAGTTCGATGGTGTCATCAATTTCAGTAGGTGACAGATTAGGATGAACGTCATCTTGACCCACAGAGGGTTGAAGAATGCACTACTCTAGAGGGAGAAAAAGCCTCAAGACATGAAGGAAGGCACTTGGCAGGAGTTGGATAAGAAAGCCTTGACCGCTATTCAGCTTTACTTGGCAGATGAAGTGTTTGATGAGTTTGGATGAGTCGTACAGAGAAAACAACATTCTCGTTGTAGGAGAGACATTAGGACCACTATCTAAGGAAGTCATTAATGAATCGGTTGAATCTGAAACAGCGTCTCTTTCTTCTCCACATACATAAAGTTACACCTATCAAGTCTCACATTGTAGAATTTTCCTCACTATCAATAATTTACATAACATAGAGTTTAAGATAGAAGATGAGGATCAAGCACTTCCATTATTATTTTCTTTACCTTCTTCATATAAGAGTTTTGGAAAGCTATTACTATGGAGGCAAATCAACTATCAATCTCAATAAGGTCAAAGAGCGTCTGCTTAACAAGAACAAAATTGACAACTAGTAGACAGGTGAGTCTCATTGTGATCATTCCCGGCGAGTTCACTCTTCAAAGAAGAAAATTAATAATGAAAGTTCCACAAGTAACCCAAAACACAAGAATTTGGTGTGCAATTGGTGTCACAAGAAGGGGTACATTAGAGTTGATTGTTAGAGTCGAAAGAAGAAATTACCAGATGCTAATGTCAGTGAATTGGTTGGAGGGGTTGAGGAATAGTGTGACGTCCTATCTATTACAGACAGAACGGTCAGTAACAAAGATAGAAGGATAATTGACTTTGGATGTTCACAGCATATCAGTTGTAATAGGACGATGTTCTCTCCAGACCTTCAGTTCAAGGGGGAGAAGCCTTCATTGGGAATTCTACTATGAGCAAGGTGAATTGTGAAAGACCAATCCAGTTTTGGTCTTAAGATAGATGCGTCACTATTCTTCAAGGCCTTTGTCATGTTCCCGAATCAAGGTACATTCTCATCTCTCTTGGAACGCTACATGGAGAAGGGTTAAATTTATTTCTGAAGGTAACCTTATGAAAGCTTCCAAAGATGCCTATGTGTCATTTCAGGCAAAACGTACCAGCGATATTTACATGTTGTGAAATTCAGAGGTTATAGTTAGTGGATTGCAGTTATTCTCGGGTTCAAGATCGGAGGTTGTGGAACAAGCAGAGAATACGATGGTTTTGAGCTCAGATGTTATGTTTTACCCTGAAGATAGATTGGGACTTGGCAACACCGACACACAACAAGAAAGTACAGATCGTTACACGTATGGTGAAGCAAATTCTCATAAATGCTGCATGGATCAAAGATACTGTTGGGTGATCAAGTTCAGGTCGGGCCGAAATTTGTTCGACCTAATCAAGTTGTGAATCCCATGAGGGAGTTATGGCGAAGAGGGAGTGAAATGGAGATGAAGTCAATATTTATTCAATTGTGCATTGGTGTGAGCACATGGAGCATGGTGGCTATTCTTGGACTTGGAGGAATTCAAGTCAAGGGGGAGATTGTTAGAATTATAGCTGAAATATATCATGAAGGTAGATTAAATTTTGAAGATCAAAGAACGCACTTTCACAAGGAGTTGTGCACAATATTGGTCGACTTATACTTGGTATAGTTGACTAATGATAAGAATTAATTGACTTATACGTTGGTATAGTTGACTAGTGGTAGCCAATAAAGAGTTGGGTTCTTGGATTTTATCAGAATAGTGGACTAATAATTGGGTATAGGCGAGTAATACAGTTATTAGCCAGCTTATACTAAGGCCTAGTCGACCAGTATCGGGTCTGACTTTTTTTTTCTGAATCTGTTGCCAGTTTTGAGTTAGATTCAAATTTCCTTTTCTCTTAGGCGATGATCATTTGTATTGATGAGATTTGTATAGGACTAGGAGAGCTCTATGGCCTATAAATAAACCCTTGATAGGCCTTCAATGTAATTCAATGAATTAGTAATTCCAAAAAGATATAATTCATTAAAGAAAGAGATTCGTGTAAGAAGCTGTAACCACAAGGGTTCATTGTTTTAGGCGATCATCAAAAGACTTGTAATCTTCTTAGCGAGAGGTGTAAGTGTTTCTTATTGTACTCTGACAAAGTTTAATCAAGTTTCTCTGCCCTTCTCCCGTCGACGTATACACAATCCGTTTGATCTGTGGAATCACGTTAAATTATGTGTTGGTTTTTTATACTTTGGAATATCTTCTTCCTTCTCTTTTTTCTTCTCGTTACTCATTGATCCTGTGTTAATTCCATTGTGCCGCCCCAGCGATTGGTCATGTGGGCATAATAGTTGTGACTGCATATTTCTTAATGATTTAATGTTTAAATTATTTTGACATATAATTTTAAATGCATTTATCTTTTTTTTATAGTAGTTAATAACTTAAAAGCTCGAGGCAAAGTTCAACCTTGTTGGAAGCTCACTTGGGCTCATTTGATAACATAAGTGGATCAGTTTGAACAATTTTGAGCTCGGATAGATAAATGAATGAACACGAACAATCTGAAAGCTTGGCTCATGCGGATGAGGCCTAATTAACACCATTACTACAGTAATATCAAAAAAGTGAACATGAGAACCAGAATTTCTTCTCAGTTCTCAATCACTAAAAAATAAAAAATAAATAAGAAGGTAGAAAATCAAATAACCCTCAAACATTTGCAAGGATGTCCAAATAAGAATTTCAACCAAAATATATCTACAAACTAAACTGTTAAAAGAGACCGGGTTCAACATGAAAGAAACTTCTTATGAAAATAAATAACAAATATATAAAGGTCATTTTTATAAATTTCTATTCTAAACAGTTAGAGAGGCCAATTTATAAATTCCATTATTCCATTGGAGGGTTGTTTTCATAAATTGGACACTATCGGGTGACTACAGTCACTAAACCTTTTAATATTTATGAAAATGCCCTTCGTCGCAGGAAACGACAATGGTAATTGGCTACTTATACATCTCAACTCTCACTGAAGTTCTTAATGAATTATTTTATTCTATTGTTTTTGGCTCTTGATTTGCTGCAAAGAAGTTGAACTAACAATAGCAGTAGAAAAAATAAACAGATTAATAACCCGAAAAAAGTTGAACAACCAACTAAACTCTGAGCCAAGTCACAGGAAATCCACAAAGCTCATGACACGATATGTACCTCCCATGATCAGTCTCTTCGTTCACAGTGATTAGTCTACAAAACGGCACTTTATATCGCATTTTCCTATTGATTTATGATAAAAATAATACTTCTCTCCCTGCCTATTTTGTAGATAATCAAAAGTTATAGGGCATAAGGATAATAAGAGCTTAATTATACCCATTTTGAGTAGTTTAACCGGATTTCTTAGAGGCCAAGCTAGAGAGCTTCTAGAAGATGCATTGGATGTATTTGAAGATGTATCTGGAGAAATATATGACCAAACATTGCAAAGCAAGATACATACAAAAGGTGCTAGAAGCCAGACGAACCATGTGACCAAATTTAGGGCAATTGGCCCTAATTTTGCCATGGAAATGCTGTGAAAATGTGGCATTTTTATGGGCTCACGCGTCGATTTTCGACGCGTGGCTTCGTCTCGCCTTTTAGATCCTGCCTATGCCTATAAATACTGCATTTATGGACCTGAGAAGGGAGTTCTGAGAGCAATAGCTATTTTCTTTCTTTTAGTGTAGTGTAGGTGTTCTTCTCTTCTCGTTTCTTTTGTACTTTCTGTAACGCCCCGATCCGGCGGGTACGGAGACGTTACTGCGACGTATATACGTAGGTCAGAAATACTCTCACGTATATACGCTAAGCATCAGTACAGGCAAGAATCAGAGTACGGAAGCAAGTGGTGCATTATACATTCCAACATATGAGTACAATTACAAAGTTATCACCAGAGGTGATATATATATTACAATAATATTACATCACCGACAGGCGCAAATGCGAGAATACAAGTAGATGTACATATATGAACAGTACAAAAGGGCGCTCACGGGATAGCTGGAGAAACCGCGAGCCAACAAGGGGGAGCAAGGATGGGACTGGAGCTACAGTTGATCTGCCTGCTCCACAGAAGCAAGCTTAGTCCTCAGCAAGAAGAATCCCCTTCAGTTCTAAGCTTCAGACCTGGACATGAGGATCCAGAGGAGTCAGAACTCCCCCAGCGAGTGGTGAGACAAAAGCCAGATGGCGTGCAAAGATAAGCATGTAGGAACAAGTGGATATAAAACAAATGATGTCAAGCAGGAAGTACTCATGGTATGATAAGATAAGATAAGGTAACAAGACAAGAAGTAAAGTAGATAGGGCAATACTAGTTATCTCCTAAGCTAACATAAAACCGATAAAACAGAATAAAAACCGATTACGAGTAAATCTAATTGTACAGGTTTAGGTCATGGCTCCATGAGATTAGTACCTCGAAGGAATAATCCAAACAAGGAAACCCTCATCTATATACCTTTACCTCATGTTACCGTAACCTGAACTCGTACAGCTCGAGTTACAAAACAATACAACCGCATCATATTAGTATATTATTATAATTAGGCTGTCTAAGTTGTAGGTTTTAGTATGTGTCCCATTACACATACTTCTACTTACAACTTATAGAGCAAGTTATGTGGAAACTGATAAAGTTCGATGAATCATGTTTCGGATGGGCCCCGTACATGCCCGGGACAACGGTTCAGGAGTATCCGGTGCTGAGCCGGAACGTACCGCTAGGTACCGGGACTTATGATCGCCCGAACAGGAATAGAGTATCGCAGATCCCATAGAAATAGGCCTAGGGCGTGTGCATACCCGGCAGGAATAATCAGGAGTAGGGGTGCCAGTACACCCCACGGAATCCCTGGTGGCCGCCAGGTGATCCCTCAAGTATTTGGCCACGCGCGGCTCGATAAGACCACCATAAACATGATTAATCAGGGCCCATCAGTTTCCCCCAAACCGGGTGCAAGTTGTCTTATTATAATTCATCAAGTAAATATCACTTTTATGGTAAGAACCGAAGTAGGACATGATCAGGAATTCAGGAGTACATAACAAGAATCATAACAGGAGATCAGGTACAGGCAGGAGGTGATCCTACAGATTCAAGAGGTGGCCCCCACAGATTCAAGAGGTGGCCCCCACCATGTGTGTGGTGTGGCACTTTGTTCCATGTGGCACTTTGCTCTGAGGAGATGGATTCTAGAGGTGGCCCCCACAGATTCAAGAGGTGGCCCCCACCACGAGTGTGATGTGGCACTTTGTTCCGTGTGGCACTTAGTTCCATTCAGGATTTGACGGGAACAGGTGGTACGACATGAGTCAGTGTCAAGTAGTAGTATGTCAGGTGTCAGGTGATAACATATCAGACAGGTATATGCCAGCTTGTATCTGGCGATGGTAGAGTGATAGTTGAGTAACATCAAGTGGAGTTTGAGCAATTGAAGGCACATGATCAATACAAAATCCATGGGAAGGGTCTATTTCTAATAAAGGGATCAAACACAGCAATCAGCCAATTATAGTCGACTAGGAAAAATAAGTAGTCGACTAGAGAAGGAGTTAGTCGATTAGGAAAAATGGGTAGTCGACTAATAAGGCCGCGTCTCAGAGAGCCGCGTCTTCAGGAAAGAGTTAGTCGACTAGGGGAAAAAAGATAGTCGACTAATAAGGTTGCGTTTGGTAGGGTCGCGTCTTCAAAAAAAAGTTAGTCGACTAGGAGTAAGGGAGTAGTCGACTAATAAGGTCGCGTCTCGTAGAGCCGCGTCTCATAGAAAAAGTTAGTCGACTAGGGAAAAGGGGTTAGTCGACTAATAAGGTCGCGTCTTCAGAAAAAGGGTTGTGTTTCAATGAGTTAGTCGACTAGGATAAGGGGGTAGTCGACTAATAAAGGGTTCAAGTCGACTAATGACTGGGTCAAGTCGACTAACAGAGTGCAAACAGAGAGCAGAACCTGACTTTTGAGGGTTGCGTTTATTGATAAAATTACAAGTATGAAAACAGTTATCCATGTCTTGGCGAGTAGAGTTACTCGCCTAAAATGTTCCTTTGATGCGTCCGACGAAGAAAAGCTCGGCCCCAATCCAAAAGGAGTGGCCGGCCTTAGAGTCTTGCCAACGGAGAAGAGCGCGGCCCCAATCCGAAAGGAGTGGCCGGCCTTCACAAGGGAAGGAGGTTGATGGTGCAAGTATAGTTCACTTTGAAGAGTTGGCTAGAATGAAAGAGCTCGCCGAGGAGTTGTTATTGGCGTGGTTCGGGTGTCCAAGAAGGTGTAGGTGGTGGTGGAAATGGTAGAGAAGGTGGTGGTGAGAATGGGTTGTTTGGTGTTTTATGGTGAAGAAGAGGAGGAAGAAGATGTTATGGAGGTGTTGTTGTGGTTGGAAATGGAGGAGGAGATGGAGGGGAGAATGGTGGAGGATTTGGTGAAGGAGTGGTGGAGGAGATAGTGGTGGAAATGGAGGAGTGGTGGCCGGCCAAGGGAGTGGGCTGCTGTTGGTCTCTCTGTTAGCTGCAAAAAGAAGAAGAAGAGAAAAATGAAAGAGAGAGAAGGAGTGGGGGTATTTATAAAGGGTGGGAAAACATTATAATAATGTTGCCATTGCTTATCAAAGCAAAAGAGAACGCACCAATTAAGTTGCGTCTCAACAAGGTAATGGCTGCGTCCAGGCCAAAAGAACTGGACGCGGGGATGAAAGCCGCGTCCAGGAGGAAATGCAAAAGGCTGCGTTTTAACAAAAGGACAAAAGTCATAATAACTTGATTGAAATTGATTAGCAGTGCATTAAATGCAGCATGGGGAGGCATGGAGAGGATCTCCGCATTAAATGCAGAATCCCAGGTAGGTGAAACTCGCGTTTGAGAAAGGAGGGAGAAAATGGGAAAAAGAGAAAAGTGAAATATTTGGATAAATTCTCGGTATCTGGGAAAATACCGAAAACTCCGGAAAAGTCCAAAAATAACCTAGCTTGGAAAGTTCCCCAAAAATTCTCAAAAATAACAAATATTATAAAAAAATTTTTGATGAAATCGGTATTCAAAGATTCAATCTTATTTTCAAAATAAAAATCCTAAAGTCAACCGTCAATCTCGGTATACACCGGATTGGCCGGATTTTTTAATAAAATTAGAAAAATCCCAAAAAAGTATTTGGATAGAAAATAAGATTTTAAGAAGTTGCAGGGAAGACGTTTCTTAAGATTCAACTCCGTTTGTAAATTAAAAATCCGGGAATCGGTCAGCGGCACTGGTCGACACGGTTTTGAAGAATTTCAATTTAATTCTGAAAAATTCCAGAAAATCATAGAAAATCTAAAATATTAGAAAATAATGTTTAAAACTGAAATCGGTCAAATTAGAATACCAGAAAGACTAAATCGAGTAATAAACTGAGATCGGGTCCCTGGTTCAGACTAGGGCTGAATCCGAGTCCACGAATCCGGATCCAGAACAAAACAATCATATAAATAATTCATAATACAAAACTAATACAGGAAGCAAATCGAAAAAATACGATCGGAAAATCTGAATACGCAACTAAGTACGTATTCCGGGAGCGGGGTGTTACACTTTCATTTTATATTAGATCTTGTAGTTGGGCTGAGATGATTCAGAGAGAGATAGAGAGATATTGATGTAATAGATGGTGGCAATCTATATACAGGTGTCTTCTTTCTTCTCCACTATAATCTTTTCCATCTTCTACATGATACTTAGCTAGTTTTTTTTTCTCATGGCAATCTAACTACTAACCACTAACTAGCTAACTACTTACTTGATAATCCACATAAATCTAATAGCACCTATAAGGCCTTGTTCTTGCAAGAGCCATTGATGGCTCATGATGATGGATTCTAACATTCTACCATTCTAACATCTAACCACTAACAAGCTAACTTGCAATGTTTTCTTTATTTCATGTTAACCTCTAATTGGTTTTGATAATTTAATAGTAGCTTGTATTTTGAATTATGTGGTATGGATGTGTGGTTTGAATGTGGAAGGACAATCTTATGAGCCATATTTTGTATCGTCTCATGAAGTCAAGGACTAGTGATGGCCAAGGATCCATGTGAGGTAACTATCACTAAGAGGTTAGCATGATTAGTGGAACATTTAGTAGTTAGTTGCCATGAATCTTCTTCTCTTTTTATTTTGTTTTCAAACCTTTTCTTCAACATGAAAATACTATTTTTATTTCATGTTATTTTCATCTCCTATCTCTTCTACTTCTTCTTTTCTTTTCTTTTGTTTTTAAAAACCATTTTCCAAAACGTCTTCTTATTTCCTTTTCTTTTATCATTTTTCTATTTTCTTGTTTGCTCCCCCCAATTCACAACCACTTATTTGTTTTTCACATCGTTATTTTCATCACCTTCTCACCTATCACTTCTACATTTTTTCTTTTTCTCATTCTTTGAACAAAGAAGAACTCGTTAACATAAGACGTGAATAAGGATCGTTAATGTTTCTATCACCTCCCGTCCCTGTGGATTCGACCCGTTGAGTCAATGTTATAACTAAAGTATTGAGGGAACATTAGCACACACATAATTTCATTGATTTCATAAAATACACATTTTCAAGTGCTTGATTCGGCCTGATCAAAAAAATGGCGCCGTTGCCGGTGATGGGAATGATTTTGGTTTCACATTTTTGTTAACAATTTTTTATCTGTTTTGGTATGCGATTAATTTTTGCAGAAACTGAACATTGAAGAATTCTCCTTTTTGCTTACATGTCCCTGCTCTAGAAAGCAAGGACCCTGCTTCCATAATTGTGCTGCGAAAACCCAAGAAAAGCCACGAAAATGCGGCATTTGTGTGGCATTTGGACTTCATCTTTTGCAGGGTTCTTGCAAGTAGCATATATTAATATATTCTGCTACTAATTTTGCCTGAACACTGCAATAACTAAAGAACAAAAATACAGTATTTTGGACACTTTTAAAATGGTTTAGATATTTACATTTAGACACGTGTCAATTTAATTCCAATATACTATTTTTTGTTATGCTGTTGTGATCTGGACTGAGGTGTACATATGGCATTGTATATAATATAGGACAAACACGTGGGTGATTTACTCGCTCTATGTTATATTTTGTCTATATGCACACTTGCACGAATTGAAATAGTGTGCACAAATTGAAATTAAGGACAAAACTCAATACAAGATAAGGTGGGGAGTTCATCACCCTTCCTTAGCCCAAAAACCACCTCCCAACTCACACAACCCAAGCCTTACTAAAAAATGATAGACGTTGACCCCTAGAGACATCTCAGACTCATTAAGAGATTAACCTAGGATGGAACTTGTTTGAATCATACTCTTGTAAAATCAGTATTTAAGGTTGGGGATTAAGAGGTTACACCAGAAGATACCGTGGTTTGGCATAATTAAGGCCTGTTGCTACGCACAAATACCTCCCACCGTATTTTACCCCTACCTGGCCGATTTGCTTGTGGTCGGATTCATACAACAACCTCCCCTGGGAAATCGACCAGTTAGGAGTCATCTAGGTCTAGGTTAACCTTTGTATAGGCTTGGTTTTGATTTTTTTTTCTTTCTTTTTGTTTGTTGTTTGCTTTTTCTTTTTTGTTTGTGTTTTGTTTATGAAATGGATTTCAATAATAATACTTCAAACTTCAATATTAATTCATATTTCACCCAATTTGACTCGGATAATTCCAACCTGATTTTTTACAATATGAACCAACCAACTACACCGGGTTAGATTTATCCGAATCTATACAACTCATACCCCCAATCTTATCATTATAATTTTCAAAATAATTTTCACTCTTTGTACAGTCAATTGGGGATTCACCATCCCCGAGTTAAATTTTCAGTCACCATGTCCAAAATTTTCACAAATTTATTCTCCGATTTCGCTTCCTATACTTCTTTTCTACAACAACCCATAGAAGAAAAGTTTGAGCTAGAAAAAAGTATAAAAGCTGCACAAGCCATGCCTGAGCCCCAACAAAAGAGGCTCAACTCCCCATTTCCATAATATTTTCAAGATTCATACTCAGTCCCACCTATTCAAATGATTAATCATCAGGCCTGGGCACGAGTATAGAACTTTTACGTGAGTCTGAGCCACAATATCAAAACTTGTTGGACTCACAATCTTTACAATTTTTCAAAAATCAAGATTCCTACACTCTCTTTCTAGAATAACCATTTGAAGAAAAATCTAAGTTAGAAAAGAGTATAGACTCTTGCATGAGACCGCACAACAATTTCAAAAATCTTCTACCCAGTCATCGATAGGTTAGAAGCACTATTGAGTCAATTGGTTAACATTCATAAGAATGAAGAAACTCTCTCTTATCAACCTTTAACCAATTTAGATATCTCTAACTTTATCAATCTAGACCAGGATTTATGTTATTTTTGAAACCAAGATTCATTTTCAGCACACCCAATTGAAATTGACCAACATCAAATTCTTGAGAATCACATTGACATGTTGGCAAGTTATCCATTTTCTAAAATTGAACTTGAGCATGAATGTGACCTTGAACCTCAAATTGATAATTCAATTTCATTTCTTGATTCAATGTTGACTCTGATATCGTTACCTAACTTCAATTCTTTTTCCGAGTCAGTATTGGATCATGTGCCTATTCATCGTGAAATTAAATCACCAATCTTTCTAGATCAATATATTGAACTTGACCAATACCATACTTTTGAGAGTCATATTGACAAATTGGAAAGTTGTTTCAAAGAAATTGAACTCAAACAAGAATGTAACTTCTATCCTCAAATTTGTGATCCAGTTCAAATTCTTGAACCTATATTTACTCCTGTTTTGTTACCCAACTTGAGTAACATTCTAGAGTCAGTTTTGATTCTCATACCTGTCATTCTTGAACTCAAATTACCACTCTTATAACACATTCCATTATGGGAAAATAAATGGGGATTAGAATTTCAACTTCTTGATTTGGACTAGATTCCTGAACCAATTTTGGCTCCTGAACCTTTACTTGATTTAAGCCAAATTCTTGAGTCGATATTAGTTCATGTACTTCCTGAGTCCAAATCAATCATTCCATTTTTTCATACTACATTTTAGGATATAGGTATTGAAAATAATGACTCTGAAATTATTTTGAAAATTTGAAAATTAGATGGGGTAAAATTTCAAATAAAAATCATCCATGTTCACATCATAATAGTGGATTGTATTATAGAGGTCTCTAGTGGGTTCCTCCGAACTCCATGCAAATTGGATTGGGCCACATTTCGTGGACCAATCAGACCACCACCGTAACCACCACCTTGAGGTAATTTTTTTCTTCTCTTTCTATTTTTTTCATGCATACATACATTCAAGATGCATTAAGGACAATGCATGAGATATGCGTGGATGATGGTTTACTAAAGTAGGGTTTTAGATTTTCTTTTTTTTTTTCACTTCTTTTAGGATATTCTTCGAATTTTTTTATTTTGTATAGTAATTTTTCCTCTCTTTAAAAATTTTTTTGAAACAAGAGACAAAGTTTTGATCTATTTTTAAGAAAATTAAGATGATCTTAGAAATTAAGAAAACCTTAATTATGACATCTTAAACCTAGTTGAAATAATAGGTCTTATTTAAAATTATAGTTTAAGTAAAAAAGATATTAGAGAGATATTTTTATCTTGAATTTTTTGTCTTAGATAGTATACTTCACACTTGCACATTTTTGGGATGGAAACAAAGACCTAAAATGTCATAAAGGAAAAATAAATAAAATGAAAAAATATATCATATATATGAATAAAAAAATCACTTATTAAGCTGGATAATTATGCCTCAAGAAGTATGATTATTCACGCCTAACGGTGGTCAAAAGAAACAACTAAACCCCATAAGTTTTGTGGCCTTATTTACTCGAGTCCTTAACCCGAGGGATGTTTTCTCATCTGGTGCCCTAAGATCGTCTGGTTTGGGAGTCATCGGTCAAAGGCTCACTACCCGAGTAAACTAGAAAGGCTAAAAAAACTAAGGGAAGAAAAAAGAAAGAAATATATATAAAAAATGGATTAATGGTTAGAGTTGAAAGTGTAAAAACCTTCACTATCACAAAGTGCATATTATCTAGATTTTATGAAGGATAAAATATTCAATCTGATTTTGAATTTTTACCTTAATTAATGACAAGATCTTACTTCTAGATGAAATTTAAAGAAGAATAATTTTTGTGGACTTATAATCTTAGGTCGCTTAAATTTTTGTAAAAATATTTCATAAACTTCTCTTTTTCAAAATATGTTTTTAAAATACTAACTTTTTCTTTCTTTCTTTATGAATTTTGTGGGTGTAATCTGCTGAAAACTCTCAGGAGACAAAACTCCACCTAACCCAGAAGTTTATAGGCTTGTTGTACACGCTCAGTGCAATTGCATCACATGTGAAAGTGGTGTAATAATATTCTTAGTTTTTTCTTGTTTTGCTCGGGATGAGTGTTAGTCTCTAAAACTGCATATTTCTTACCACATCTTCACATTTATTTAATATTAAATTCTGCTAATAATACCTCTCTTGTATGTTTCTAGGTCCATGGTATGAAATGAAGAAGAAGACCCTAAATCACCATTTAATGGGTGATTAAAGGCCTATAATATAGCCATTGACTTTGGAGAGCAGTTTCGTCAAAACCAGGGGCCCAAAATCAGAAACCGGAACATGCAGCTGACAGGGGGACACGCGAGTGGCGCAAAGCAGCAGCGCTGCGCCTGCGCCGCTCTGGTACAGTCGCAAAAACGCGGCTATGGCCGCGTTTCCGCTTGGGCTAGGGGTTGTCCCCTTGGCCACCTTTCCCCTTGTGCATATAAATTCCCCCTAGGGTTCTTCTTCAGGGAGAAATTCAGAGAGTAGTGTAGTTTTCTTTCCATATTATAGTTTAGGGTAGTTTAATTTAGTTTTTCTTCTTCTTCCTCTTTGAATTTTTCATTTCTTTTAGATGATGTAATAAGGGAGAGAGTGATACATAAGTGGAAAGCAAGAGTGCTTGTTATAGAAGGCGGCAAGCTATGAAAGGTTCTCTCTTTACATCTCTTTATTTTCTATCTAACTCCTTTTATATGTTTAGCTAATTTTCTCTCAGGGCAACTAACTACTAACCACTAACTTGCTAACTTCTTACTTGATAATCCACATGAATCTAATAGCCTCTACTTGTCCTTACTCTTGCAAGAGCCATTGATGACTCATGATGATGGATCTAACACCCTAACTCTCTAACAAGCTAACATTACTTTACTCCTTGCTTACTCTTATTTAGTTTTGATGGTTTAAGTGTAGTTTGAATATGTTTTGTTGAGTTTAGATATAAAAGTTATCGCATGGGTCATGCTTTGAAACGCTCTTGAACCAAGGACTAGTGATGACTAATGATACATGTGAGGCAATTATCACTAAGAGGTTAGCATAGTTAGTGGAACCATTAGTAGTTAGTCACCATGGGTTTTCTTTCTTTTTTACTTTGTTTTAGATATGTATCAGAAACTACAAATACATTCTTTTTGATGTTTCCCACTTCTTTGTTTTCACCATACTCTTCTCTTTTCATTCTTTATTTTCTTTTTTTTCATTCTTTCAAACATTGAAGAACTTTTAACATACACGTGAACATACCGTGTAAGCTTCTATTGCCTCCCGTCCTTATGGATTCGACTTGTTTTAGCCTCTATGCTATAACGGAAATATCGAGGAAGCCAAAGCACATACACTTTAAATATCAATTTCAAAACAAACACTTTTTGTGCGCGGTTTTTTCCCAATCAACGAGCAAAAGATAAGTGTGGGGTGTGATTTGTCTACAAAACTGCACTTTTATATCGCATTTTCTTACTGATTTATGATAAAAATAATACTTCTCACCTGTGTTTTGGTCTATTTTGCAGATAATCAAAAGTTCAAGGGCATAAAGGTAATAAGAGCTTAATTATACCCATTTTGGGCAATTAAATTGGACTTCTTGTAGGCCAAGTTAGAGAGCTTCTAGAAGATGCATTGGTTCCCGTATTTGAAACTGTATCTAGAGAAATATGCATTCAGACATTGCAAAACCAGATATATACAAAAGGTGCTAGAAGCCAGATGAACCATGTGACCAAAATTCAGGGCAATCGGCCCTAATTTTGTCACGAAAATGCCATGGAAACGTGGCATTTTTGTGGTTCCACGCGTGATTTCAAC
This sequence comes from Agave tequilana, assembly GCA_038442645.1. Lineage (NCBI taxonomy): Eukaryota > Viridiplantae > Streptophyta > Magnoliopsida > Asparagales > Asparagaceae > Agave > Agave tequilana. The sequence goes on along the minus strand of JAVJIF010026735.1, from coordinate 39,534 downwards.
GCGTGGCTTTTTCTCGCCTTCCAAATCCCTCCTGTGCCTATAAATACTGAATTTATGGACTTGAGATGGGAGTTTTGAGAGCAGTAGCTATTTTCTCTTTTTTAGTGTAGTGTAGTGTTGGTGTTCTCTTCTCTTTTCTTCTCTTTTGTATTTTTATTTTGTTTTAGATCTTGTAGTAGGGCTGAGATAATGCAAAGAGAGATAGAGTGATATTGATGTAATAGATAGTGGCAATCTATATATAGGTGTCTCCTTTCTTTTTCATTGTAATTTTTTCCATCTTCTATATGATGCTTAGCTAGTTTTTCTTCTCATGGCAATCTAACTACTAACCACTAACTAGCTACCCACTTACTTGGTAATCCACATGAATCTAATAGTATCTAAAAGGTCTTGCTCTTGCAAGAGCCATTGATGGCTCATGATGATGAATTCTAACATTTTAACATTCTAACCACTAACAAGCTAACTTGCAATGTTTTTCTTATTTCATGCTCACCTCTAATTGGTTTTGATGATTTAATAGTACCTTGCATTTTGAATTGGGTGGTATGGTTGTTTGGTTTGAATGTAGAAGAAACAATCTTATGAGCCATGCTTTGTATCGTCTCTTGAAGTCAAGGACTAGTGATGGCCAAGGATTCATATGAGATAACTATCACTAAGAGGTTAGCATGATTAGTGAAGTATTTAGTAGTTAGTTGCCATGAATCTTCTTCTTTTTTTATTTTGTTTTCAAACCTTTTCTTCAATATAAAAATAATATTTTTATTTTATATTGTTTTCATCTCCTATCTCTTCTACTTTTTATTTTCTTTTATTTTGTTTTTAAAAACCATTTTCCAAAACCTCTACTTATCATTTTTCTATTTTCTTATTTTCTTTCACCAATTCACAACTACTTTATATTTGTTTTCACATTGCCATTTTCATCACCTTCTCACCTATCACTTTTGAATTTCTTTTCTTTTTTTTTCTCATTCTTTGAACAAAGAAAAACTTGTTAACATAACACGTGAATAAGGACCATTAAAGCTTCTATGGCCTCCCGTCCCTGTGGATTCGACCCGTTGAGCCAATGCTATAACAGAGTATCGTGGAAACATTAGCACACAAATAATTTTGCTAATTTCATAAAACACATATTTTCAAGTGTTTGGTTTCACCCGATAACACAGCAGTCCACCACTTTCCAATTTCTTTCTCCTCTCCTTCAATCAGCTAGCCATCCTGGCTTCGAAGGCTAGTTCCTTCGTCATGAACCTCTTCGTCGTGCTCATCATTTTTAATGATTCCATGTGCTATGCAGCCGGCCGCCATCTTTTGGAGTTTCCCCTAACAGATATCCCGACTATTCAGAAGCCTGGACTGCCTCCATTGTCTGAAATTTTAACACTTCCCAAACCTGAACTACCTCCACTGCTTAACTTTAATCCATGCATATATAACTCCATGAGTTTTGTCATCATCAAAAAGGGAGAGATTGTTGGCCCAAAGGCCTTCCACCCTAGTTTTGATGATGATTAACTCATGTAGTTATGTTTACTAATTATCTTATGATTTTAGTTACAGATCTTTGAACAAGATATTAGTTGGTGATTGCTTCAAAAAGATGAGTTTGGAAGCTTTCACATGGTGATTCCGGTGCCCGAGCTTCAAGATTACTCCTTTGCACTCGGCGGATCACGGTTTGGGATCGAGTCTACTTGAAGATTGAAGATCGTCAAGAAGACTTAGGTATCCTAGTGTTTAGTGTGTTTAGATCCATTTGTAAAGCTTAGTATAGTTGATATGCTCAAGTGCACAACACACACAAGTTTTATGTTTGGATATTAGTTTTTCGGTTTTTAGTTTAACCGATATGTGTTTTCATGAATAGATTGATCAAAACAAGTTTACATGGTTTATATGTATAATAGATGTATTCTAGTTATACATACATGCTTAAACATCTTAAACAAACTTATTCTGACTATCCTATTCATGTTGTTGAAAAATTAAGTTTGATAAAATACAGGCTTTGGTTTTGATAAAATTTGCAAGACTCAAAAATGAATTGATATGATTGATATATGTCTTGAAATTTTTATCACTTGTTTGTGGTTCAATATAAAATGTTAAAACAAGTTTTATAGAATTTTCAGAAAAGATAAAAGATTTTCTAAAATATTTTTAACTTGTGTTTCAGACCCTGATTTGTGACTGACAGGCCAGATCGGTCGACCGCATGGGTCGACCGCACTAAGGCCGGTCGACCCGTGAGGTCGACCGACGTGCACAGAGCCGTGCACGTCTCGCAGACACAAGGGCGGTCAACCCGGACGGTCGACCGTAACTGAGAGCTCTGCTCTCTGTATATTTGGGTCGACCGTACGGTCGACCGGGTTTGCCCAACGGTCACATTTTTGACCGTTGGCGGTTGACCGGGCGGCCGACCGCCAAGCCTGTCAGGCTGCCACATCAGCCTAACGGCTAGTTTTGTTTTGGGGCTATAAAGACCCCAACTCTTGGGCTGTTTTGATAATATTTTCAAGAGCAAAAATTCCCTATACTCTGGTTTTAAAAAGAAGTTTTCAAAAGAGTTTTAAGTGCCAAAAAGATTCATTCTATTTGTTTTTAAGTGTTTTGTTATTTTCAAAGAAAATAGGATTTTGGGAAATTGGTTTATTGTTCTTCATTTCAATATCTATTTGGTATTTTCCAAGAGTTTTTCTTTGATCAAAACACTTGTTTTTTCACACTTGAGCTATCACCTATCCTATTCTATTAGGATCATTTGTTTTGTGGAAAAGAGAAAAAGAGAGATTATTTGTGGTTGAAAGAAACCACTTGTTGTACACCCTTGATTTTGTTGTATCCCTCTTTGGTAGAGGTGATCGGGTGATTGGTTTGCCCCTTCTATTGTGAAGTGGAGATTGGTTGTAACCCTCTTCGGTAGAGGTGTTGGTTGTTTGGCTAAGGGCCTACCCCTCTTGTGTGAGGTGGTGTTTGTATTGAGAGAGGAGTTTGGTACTCCTTGTGTTGTAACAAATCCTCTTCGGTAGAGGTTCCCTCGGTGGGAGATAGTGGATTGGAAATCCTACACGGTGGTGTAGGCGGGGATGTAGAGCTAGGGGCTCGAACCTCAAAACATATCTTTGTGTTTGCGTTTGATCCATTGTCTCTCTAACTCTCTCTCTCTTTATATTGTGCAAAGCATCATTCATAACATCATATCATATTTGCTTGTGTTGAGCACAATTCATATTGCCATATCATATCTATTTGCTTGTGTGTGTGCCTCACTTATACTTAACCATAAGAGCTTCACATAGCACCTCAACCCATTCAAGGGGAATCAAGAGGAGTTAGTCCAGAGCCCTCCACGGGGAATTCGGCTACACTTGTTGGTTGTATTAAGTGTGATTGCAAAATTTGCATTAGATTCCGCATTTAGCGCATTTAGTTTCTAGATTAGCAAGTACACCTATTCACCCCCCCTCTAGATGTCTTTTTCAATTGGTATCAGAGCCAAGTGCTCTGATTTTGGGTCTAACAACCTAGAGTTAAAGATCCTCATTTTAGGCTAATCTTGTTTGCATTTGCTTGTTTGCACACACATATAGTTTACCATGGACTTCATGACCCCACCTAGTTTTGACCCTTCCAACATTCTTGTTTGGAAGACTAAGATGTCCATTTACCTCCAAACCCTAGGTTACAAGGTACACCTTGCCATTACCAAGGAATCATTTCTTAGTGATAGCAAGCATATAGGGGCCAATGCACAAGCCCTAGAGGCCATTAGAAGCACATTATCTAAAGATTATCTTATATGTGTTACTAACATTGATTCCGCCTTTGCAGTGTGAAATTTGTTAACAACAACCACCACCTCCAAGCTTCAAACGCCAATCCAACAAGAAGAGGAATCTAGTGGAGATGAATCCGAGCCGCAACAATGCTATACGGTCCAAGGGTGACTCCCTTGAGGTATACTCAGAAAATCAACTAGGTAGTTTTGATGCTAGTTCTTCATGTGATGATTATGATGCCCATGCTTTAAATGAAGAACTTTCTATAGTTTGTGAAAAATTGATAGAAAAATATAAGATTTTGAAAAAGAAAAGTTTAGGCCTTGAAAAAGAAAATAAAAGTTTGCATTCTAGACTTGACATTGTTTTGCAAGAGAAAGATGAGATTTTGGATGAAAGGGATTCATTAAAATCTCAACTTGAACTTGCATTAAAAGAAAATGAAGTTTTAAAATCTAAAAATGAATGTGAATAAATTTTGAAAAATAATAATATTTTGTCTTCAAAACTTGAATGTGTTTTAAGAGATAATGATTCTTTGGAAAGAGAAATTGAATTTGTTTCTAAAGAATTAGAAATTTGTTTAAATAAAAATAATTCTTTGAAAAATGATATTGCTTCACATGTTTGCCATGCTAGGGTAGTTTCACCTAGAACACCTATTGCATGTACCTCTTCTTCAAGAATTAATGATGATATTTATTTATTAAAGAAGAGTGTAGATTGTTTGGGCTCCACTTTGAGCCAATGTGTTGTTGGGCATACACGTTTGGAAACTTTGTTTCAAAAGAAACAAGTCCCATCTATTCATGCACACCCATCACGGCATACACATGCTCCTCACGGACACCATCACACTATGTATGCTCATGTGTACACTTGTACACATTGTGGACGTAAGGGCCACCTTGCTAAATTTTGCTATGATAGATTACATGTTTCAAATTTAGCAAATAAGTTTTTTTAGGTTAGAGAAGGTACTAACCCCCATGGACCCAAAAGAGTATGGGTACCGAAGACCACCCCTCCTTTGTTTAATGTAGGTGTGGGCTCTCACATGACGTGAGAGTAGCCGTACCTTGGAGTGGATGCGTTCCGTACTTAAAGGAGATTATTTGGATGCATCACTTTCAAGGGATGTTTGGTGGAGAAGACCACCTTGTTTTGGAGACAAGGAGAGTTGCCTTCTAGGTTTTGGTAACGATTCCTAACTTCTATTTATTGTTTTCATGCTTTTAATATTCATTGTTTATAGCATGTTTCATTGTTTAGTGATTAGTATGAAAATGCCATGCTTATTAGATTAGTGATATACATGTTTAGTTATTTTGAGACACCCATGTTTAATATGGATAAATTCTTTTGTGTTCTCACTATTTGGTTGATATTGCGTATATCATATTTCTAATAACATGTGGATATTCATAATAATCATGTTTAGCTTTATCATGATGATTTTATTTTGGTTTTATGCTTCATGTGTTGATTACATGTTTAGATGTTAGTTTTCATTAAGACTAGGATTTATACTTGTGCATATAGTGGGCCACAAATAAATCTATATATGTTTGGGCTTGATTGCTTATTTGTTCCTATTAGATGTGCTAGTATAGTCTAGTTTTGATGATTTATACATTTTAAACTTGTATTCCTATTTTTGGATTTGTTTTATGATCATGTGTTTTCATTTCATGTATATGTCTATTTTGCGAAACCTTAAATATACATGTATAGCCTTTGAGTCATTTGCCTTTCATGCAAATCTATATATATGGACTCAATTGTGTTTAGGGATATGTATGTATACTTATTGTGTTGACAATTCATACATATACCTTGAAATGAAATTTGTTTTAATGAAAATTTTGCTTTTCATGTTTCCATGTGTTTTTGTTTAACTTCATGTATATGTCCATTTTATCCAAATTATTGTTATACATATACATCCTTTTTGAGCCACGTGCCTTCATGCATATATCTTTGTGGACTCGTTGTGTTTGGATATGTATGTATACCTTAGTTTGTATAAGACATACATATGCCTTGAAGATTAAATAAGTTTTTGATGATTTTCATTGTTTCAAGGAATTTTGAGCTTATTGTCCATCTTTCATGATTATGATCTTCACATCTTATTTGTACACTCACTTTTATTGATTACTCATGTGTTTGTTTTCATGAGTTATATTTATGCTTAATTGAATTAGAGTGTTGATTATCATGTGTATTTCATGTTTCATGAAAAATATTTTTGTTTTATTCCTTACTTGAAGGTTTTCGTACTAGTTTAAAAGATTTTCCATTTAACTAGTTACGGTATTCTTCATTTTGGTAGAGTTTTTCAAACGTACTCTATTTTCAAATCTATTTTTGAAACCCCCTACCTTCTATGGGAGGATGGATGGGAGATCATGTTCATATATGCTTTAAAATAAAATCATTTAAAACTTGAACTACGATTGGGAGGTAGTTATATGAGATATACATTTAATCATTATTGTTATTTCAATTGGTATCATTGAATTCTTTCAATTGGTATCAATCTTGATATTTCTTGTATACTCATATATTTTGTATGTATGTATGCTTTCACTTCCAAGTATATCAATTTCAATTGGTATCTATTTTTCATACATATATATGTTTGTTTCAATTTTTTTAACAATGCGTAGGCTTGTTAAAATTAAAGTGAACATTGTTTTAGTTTGTATTTCATAAAAGGGGAGAAAATTTAATCTTGTATTTCAATTGGTATTTGTACTCCTATACATTATGATTGAAAATTCAAATTTGGTATCATATGTTCAAAATGAAAAAGATTTACAATTGGTATCAACATTTTTGTTTAGACAATTCAAAATTTATTATGTTTAATTTCAATTGGTATCAAGATTTTCATGTGTTTTGCTTAAATTGATATCAATATTTTTGTTTTTTCCTTTCAATTGGTATCAAGATGATATTCTTTGACATACTTTCAATTGATACCTTAATTGATTGTCACCCCTAATTGGTTTTGTTTTTGTTTTAGACAAAAAAAAGGGAAAATATTATTTTTATTGATTCGTTGTTTCGAACAAAAGGGGGAGAAAAATTTATTGATTTGGTTTTGCTTTTACCCCTTATTGAAGATTGATTCTTTGTATTAAAAAGAGAGAAGATTTTGTTTTGTTTTGGTTTTTACCCCTTTGTTGATGATTGACAAAAAGGGGGAGAATTATTTGAGAAAGATTATAGTTTATATATGCATGTTTATGTTTTTGCATATATTAAGTTTAATTTAGTTTAATTTTAATTGATATCTAGAGCATGTTTTGTAATTGGTTTCTAGAGCATGTTTTGTTTTGAATATTTCATTGGCATCTAGAACCTTTTATTGTTTATGCATGTTATGCATTTATGTTTTAAGAGCCTTCATTGCATATTCATTATGTTTATTTGTTTATGCATGAGTTAAGGGGGTGCTTCTTTGAAGCTTAACTTTAATCCATGCATATATAACTCCATGAGTTTTGTCATCATCAAAAAGGGAGAGATTGTTGGCCCAAAGGTCTCCCACCCTAGTTTTGATGATGATTAACTCATGTAGTTATGTTTACTAATTATCTTTTGATTTTAGTTACAGATCTTTGAACAAGATATTAGTTGGTGATTGCTTCAAAAAGATGAGTTTGGAAGCTTTCACATGGTGATTCCGGTGCCTGAGCTTCAAGATTACTCCTTTGCACTCGGCGGATCACGGTTTGGGATCGAGTCTACTTGAAGATTGAAGATCGTCAAGAAGACTTAGGTATCCTAGTGTTTAGTGTGTTTAGATCCATTTGTAAAGCTTAGTATAGTTGATATGCTCAAGTGCACAACACACACAAGTTTTATGTTTGGATATTAGTTTTTCGGTTGTTAGTTTAACCGATATGTGTTTTCATGAATAGTTTGATCAAAACAAGTTTACATGATTTATATGTATAATAGATGTATTCTAGTTATACATACATGCTTAAACATCTTAAACAAACTTATTCTGACTATCCTATCATGTTGTTGAAAAATCAAGTTTGATAAAATACAGGCTTTGGTTTTGATAAAATTTGCAATACTCAAAAATGAATTGATATGATTGATATATGTCTTGAAATTTTTATCACTTGTTTGTGGTTCAATATAAAATGTTAAAACAAGTTTTAAAGAATTTTCAGAAAAGATAAAAGATTTTCTAAAATATTTTTAACTTGTGTTTCAGATCCTGATTTTTGACTGACAGGCCAGGTCGGTCGACCGCATGGGTCGACCGCACCAAGGGCCGGTCGACCCGTGAGGTCGACCGACGTGCACAGAGCCGTGCACGTCTGGCAGACACAAGGGCGGTCGACCCGGACGGTCGACCGTAACTGAGAGCTCTGCTCTCTGTATATTTGGGTCGACCGGGCGGTCGACCGGGTTGCCCAACGGTCACATTTTTGACCGTTGGCGGTCGACCGGGCGGCCGACCGCCAAGCCTGTCAGGCTGCCACATCAGCCTAACGGCTAGTTTTGTTTTGGGGCTCTAAATACCCCAACTCTTGGGCTGTTTTGATAAGATTATCAAGAGCAAAAATTCCTCTATACTCTGGTTTTAAAAAGAAGTTTTCAAAAGAGTTTTAAGTGCCAAAAAGATTCATTCTATTTGTTTTTAAGTGTTTTGTTATTTTCAAAGAAATAGGATTTTGGGAAATTGGTTTATTATTCTTCATTTCAATATCTATTTGGTATTTTCCCAAGAGTTTTTCTTTGATCAAAACACTTGTTTTTTCACACTTGAGCTATCACCTATCCTATTCTATTAGGATCATTTGTTTTGTGGAAAAAGAGAAAAAGACAGATTGTTTGTGGTTGAAAGAAACCACTTGTTGTGCACCCTTGATTTTGTTGTATCCCTCTTCGGTAGAGGTGATCAGGTGATTGGTTTGCTCCTTCTATTGTGAGGTGGAGATTGGTTGTAACCCTCTTTGGTAGAGGTGTTGGTTGTTTGGCTAAGGGCCTACCCCTCTTGTGTGAGGTGGTGTTTGTATTGAGAGAGGAGTTTGGTACTCCTTGTGTTATAACAAATCCTCTTCGGCAGAGGTCCCTCGGTGGGAGATAGTGGATTGGAAATCCTACACGGTGGTGTAGGCGGGGATGTAGAGCTAGGGGCTCGAACCTCGAAACATATCTTTGTGTTTGCGTTTGATCCATTATCTCTCTAACTCTCTCTCTCTCTCTCTCTCTCTCTCTCTCTCTTTATATTGTGCAAAGCATCATTCATAACATCATATCATATTTGCTTGTGTTGAGCATAATTCATATTGTCATATCATATCTATTTGCTTGTGTGTGTGTGCCTCACTTATACTTAACCACAAGAGCTTCACATAGCACCTCAACCCATTCAAGGGGAATCAAGAGGAGTTAGTCCAGAGCCCTTCACGGAGAATTCGGCTACACTTGTTGGTTGTATTAAGTGCGATTGTAAATTTGCATTAGCTTCCGCATTTTGCGCATTTAATTCTAGATTAGCAAGTACACCTATTCACCCCCCCTAGGTGTCCTTTTCGCCAACCTTCCCAAAGCCTGAATTGCCACCCCTGCCTGAATTGCCAAAGCCTGAGGTGCCAACTCTGCCAAAGCCTGAGCTTCCACCCCTGCCCGAATTTTTGAAACTTGAGCTTTCTTACTTAAACGAATTCCCATCTTTCCCCTCAGTTCCAATGTTCCATCTACTGAGAAGCCACTAGCACATGAGAGAAACAGCATGAAGACTCTAGATGCTTGGTCAGTTGTTGTGTTAAAAAGAGTTTTATGTGGCTTTTATCACTGATTTATCTGGTCATTATCATGTGTGAGCTCATGTGATTATTGTCAATTTGTAAGGGTTGGGGGCTTACATTAATTACTTTATTTGCAAATTTATATTATGTACTTCTTTTGCTCATTTGGGCATTATACTCAGATCTGCTGGCTATTAAGTTTTCATCTCTATCTCTCTCTAGTTTATTTCCCTTAAGAAGAAAATCTCTATTGTATTACTTTGCAGGAGATAAAAGCAGGTTTGTTATTATATATGTAACGGAAATATATTATGAGAAATATGTAACTTAGGTGTCATCTAATACAACTCTCTTAGATGGCACATTAAAACTCTAATCTACCTATCACTGTTTCACGATCCGATTGCTCATTATGATATTCAAGTCCTAAGATGGATATAAATGAGAAAATCATGTGATTTAGATTTTTTTTTACAATGTATAAAATGGTTGAAAAATTAATTTATTTTCCGCAATAGAACATGTACAATCATTAAATTAATAATTAGACGAAATCTAGATCACATGATTTTTTCTGTATATGTCTTCGAATATGAAGATTATAATGAGTGATCGGATCGTGAAACAATAATAGGTGTGGATCGAAATTTTGATGCTCGAACTGAGACGGTTCTCTTGGATGGCATCTGAGATGCATATTTATTATATATTATAGATTTATCCATAACATGTAATATGTTTCTACAATTTGAAGTTCTAATACCATTAACTCTCTTTATATGTGATGATGCACTTTGCATGAGATACAATTATTTATATTGAGAAATCAAATAAGATCTAAATAGTTTAAATTGTAGTTCTTAGACAAATGGGCTGGCATACTTGTCGCAGGTCTGAACCAACCCATACTTGAAGCAGCCCTAGACCTAGACTAAAGTGGCCCCATTAGGGTTGTCTGGCTAAGTTTAGGGTTCATTTTGCAGGGGTATCTTTGTGGTCCGCTGGATCTCTATCACACGTACATTTCATTTGCTCCTATTTTTCTGACTATTGATTATCTAGGGATATAAACTAAGAGTTCTAGTTTGCTCCTTCTTGTGTTGGACCATGTGATAGTACAACGCGAGATGGGCTGTCCACCAGAAGTGATGGATGGTCTGATTTGAAATTTTCAAAAAAATAAACAATTCAATATTCTCTTTCTTTCGAATCAGATCGTCCATCACTTCTGATTGATGACCAAAAATTTTTAGTCACATTTTCATGTTTATTTATTTATAAAGCACTGCTCTTTAATCATTTTATTGTTTAGTAATGTGCATGCTTTATTAACTAAAAAGAGAAAGAAAAGAACCCAAAGAAAGCTCACAAGTTAAAGAGAAGCCGAAGAGCACATCAAGCCCAAGTTAATTCAGAAATTATTCTATCCTAATTCAGAGATAAAGGAGAAAGTCAATTTAAATTAAGTTGCTTGATCCCCAAGTCAAAGACAAAGAAGAGAATTCAAGTTTAAAATTTGAATTTATAGGTAACTTGTTTCCTAAGTTATCTAGGAAACAGGGTTATTTTAAATTCCAGAATACCAACGAAGATTCTAAGGATAGATCTTCAGATGGATGAACGAGATGAAGCCACACGCCAAAGCGCGTACCCTGACCCTTCAAAAGTGCCGCATTTCCCCTAAGTTTTTGCGGAAACGCCGCAGTCCTATAGCCGCTTACACGTTGGTCTGGGAAGAGTGTTCTACTGGGACTCTACTATTAGAATCCCCTATAAATACTCCTGTACAGTACCAAAGGAGAGGCATCTCAGAGAATCAAGTTTAAAGTTTTCTTTAGATCATCTTTTCTTTCCGAATTTTCATTATATTTTCTAGTTTTTCTACATTGAAGAAGATTTGTGAAGAAGAGAAGGCTTTTGTAATAGTTGGTGACAAATTCAATAAAGATTTTTATTTTCTTCAACATCTCTTTTTATTATTTTTATTTGTATTCTTCAATTCTAAATTAATTTCTTTTATGTAACTTTTAAATATCATGCTTAATTGTACCATAAATATGAGTAACTTATTCTCTTGTAACTTGCTAATCTCTCCACCAACTAAAGCCTTGTTCTATAAGATAAATTGATTGAACTCTATGACTATTTGAAACCCTAGGATTAGTTAATAATTCTTGAAAATTAGTGAGTTAAACTAGTTTTAAGGTATACTATTTAATAGTTATTCTTACTTTATACTTAGATACTTTGATAGCTTAATGTTAAGTCTAAAACAACTTTTCTTGTGCTATACTTTGAGATTTTGATAAACTAATATTTAATATTATTTGGTGTACTTTAATTAGTGCTTACTTTCTATCTTACTTTTCTTGCTTGAGTTTGAAGCAACACTCTAGGGTTAATTTTTTTAGGTTTTATATGATATTTATTCTAAATAGACTAATGCTTGTTGTGATCGATGATTTGTTGGCTATGATCTCTCTTTCTATTTAAATCAACACACTTATAACCATCATCTTTTCTTTTCAAGTTTTACATAGGGAGAACGTGTCGAAAAGCTTGCATCGCATCACGCCCTGCGGATCGACCGGTTTAGCTCTTACTACAACGGATTAATGGTGAGAAAACAGAGAAATCTCTAAACCTTAACTTTTATTTTTTATTCTCTTTTTCTTTGTCAATCTAAATTTTGGCGGCGTTGCCGGGGAGGGAACGGTACAGTTCTCTTTGCTTACTAAACCCTAATTTCTCTATATTTGTATACAAATTTAGAGAACAGGGAAATAAATTGCACCTAAGGACTTATAAGTGGTTGTGGGACTCTGCATTTTTAGCAGAGCCCCTAAACCCTCAACAAGGTTGCGCAAACGTGGCTTGTTGAGTTGACTACTAACCTAATTTTTAGCAGGGCTGTTTAGAATTTCTTAAATTATTTAATGCAGTTGATAATTTCTCTGCTTGATAACTCTTCATATTTCTAATAAATTAACAGTAATCTATTAGTTGATTAACTTAAAAAAAAATTTTGACTCTTGCATCATAGGCACGCATCTATTTAAATTCTTTAATTATAATTCAAGAGTGCTAGAGACCACGTACATTAACATTGCATATAGAGTAGGAAGCACCCTTGGCTGATTTACTGCTTTTGAGTGAATTCTTTTCTATTTGTTTGTACATATGTACTAATACATCTTATGGGAAAAACCCATAAACAACCTAAGGTGAGGACGTTATTACCCTTCCTTAGCCCAAAATCATCTTCCTTGTACTCACAACCTAACCCTGATTTAAAATTAACTAGACGTCAGCCCTAGGATTAATCAGACTCACTAGGAGATTGACTAAAAGAGGAAGTTGTTATAAATTAACTCTTGCCAAATCGGTGATTAGGTAGGGGATTGAGAGGCGAAACCTCAAAGGTTGGTGGTTTGGCATAACTAGACCCATATTGATGGATACCTCTCATTGATCTTGCCACCTAACTGGCCGATTAACTTATTGTTAAGGTCTGCAATATACCTCCCACAGATAATCTAAAGTTAGGAGTCATCTAAGTTTAAGCTTACCCTAGAATAGGATTGACTGATTTTTATTACCTTTTTGATTGGTGAATTGGTTTGAATTGATTGTGCATCCAAGTGTGGTCTAGAGACCCAATTACATCTAGTTTAAATAGGACTAAGCCACCACCTCAACTTAACCAAATCATGACATAACCGATATCGTTAGAGCATAGGTTCTATCTAATTAGGACATCACTTCCGTCTTGCATTCAGTTTCCCGAAGATAAAAGTAAAAGCTTTGAGATAAAGCCACAATTTATTAACACTCTCCCTAAATACCATGGTTTAGGATGTATACTTCTTCATAAGAGAATTTGAAGAGGTATCTCGCATGATGAGGATACCACAGTTAGGAGATGATGCAATAAGGTGACATTTTGTGCCTTTCGCCCTCAAGGACCTAGCCAAGAAATGCCTATACAGTTTAACGGAAAGTTCTATCACAACTTGGGATGATTTCGTAAAGGTTTTTTTAAAAAAAGTTCTACCATGTCCATAAGACCACTATTATGAAGAAAAACTTAATGCAGTGCAAGCAAGAACCTAACAAACTATTTTGAAAATATTTCAAATGTTTCAAAGACTTTCTTGTCCACTGCCCTCATATGGCATAGACAAATGACAGCTATGCCAAATATTCTAGATGGTCTAGATTATCAAAATAAGACTCTCCTAGAAACCATGAGTTAAGGGAGATTCTTGAAAGTAGATGGACATGAAGGGTGAAAAATATATGAAGATCTAGCGGAAAAAAACTCTCTAATGGGAACCTTCCAACGAAGAGTCTAGGAATCGTAACTCTATCTCCTTCGAAAGAGAACCATTCAATAAAGGACTCCATAGCAACTGAGGCTAAACTAGATAACATTATGCTAAGGCTAGAAGGCATAGAGCCTAGGAATCCCGTTTCTATGAACCAAGTCAGCCCACATCACTCGCGGGTTGTACTTACTGTCAAGCTATGAACCATGTGTTCGAAGAGTGTCCCGTGTTCATGTCTCATCAAACGTTGTCCGAACCATGAATACAGCCTTCGCAAGGCCTACCAACGATCCATATTCACAGATGTACAATCTTGGTTGGAGAAATCACCTAAATTTCTCATGGGCCCAAAACATCAATGATTATCCTAGGCCCAATTTCTCCAAAAATTTCCAGCCACCTCATTATCAACCAACTTTTCCCAATCAAACTCCACAACCATCCTTCAAAAATCCCATTGCTGATAAGACTGATTTTGAGAAAATTTTGACATCTTTCATGCAGAATATGGGACAAGTAATATTTAGATTAGAGGGTCAAATGAGTCAGTTAACCAGTTCCAAAAGTGAAAAGGCCTCAAGGGACTTTACCTAGTCAACCGGTAACAAACCCTAGAAACTCTAGTCAAGCTCACATGGCTCAAGAGGATACAATGAATTAATGTAATGTGGCTCATACATTGTGGTCGGGAAAACAAGTCGATAATCAAGTGTCAATGCAACCAGACCCAACTTAAACATCCACTCCTTCTAGTTCCGCTCCATCTACTTCCGAAGATAAGTCAGTTGAACAAGGGCATAAGCCTACAACCCCATTTTTGAATAGATTTAGGAGTAATAATAATGCACAAGTGGACAAAATACTTGTGATCTTTAATCAAGTGAAGATTAACGTACCGCTTTTTAATGCAATCTAACAAGTCCGTAGTTATGCCACATTCTTTAAGGACATGTGCCCCAAGAAAGGAAAGACCAATGTGCCTAAGAAGGTTTTTCTAACCAGCTAACATTAGTGAGCTATTGTCCAACCAAATGCTTGTCTAGTATATGGATCCCGGTTGTCCCACCATCTCTTGCACAATAGGTCAGACAGAATTAATCGAGCACTTCTTAATTTGGAGCGAGTATTAACTTACTTTCTTTCTCAATATACCAAAAATTTAGGTTGGGCAAACTTAGCCCCACTCAAGTCACAATCCAGTTAGCTAACCGGTTAGTCAAAGTCCCAAAGGAGAAATAATCGATGTCTTTGTCTGAATAGGGAAATTCATCTCTCCAGTAGACTTTATTATCCTAGAGACCCAACCAGTCTCTTATCTTAGGTCATAGCCTCTCGTCAACTTAGGATGCCCATTCCTAACAACTGCAAATGTAATTTTAAATTGTAGAAACGAATCATGAGATCGACTTTTGGAGACATGACTAAGAAAGTCAATGTTTTTAACTTAAAAAAAATACCCCTACGATATGGACGATCCACCTTTTAAGGTAAACGTTATTGAGGACTTGACAAGTGAACATAATGAGGAGATAAAACTAGAAGTTGAGTGTGAACCGAGTTGAAATCCAAGGATTTCAAACTTGATGAATTAGTCAATTCTACTTTTGAGTGGGCATCGAGCCCAAGTTCATTAGATCCGGAGCCAATAAGCTTGACTCCTCCATCTATCGAGTCATCTCCTTCCCCAGAGCTTAAAGCCTTGACCAAACATCTCAAGTACGCCTACCTAGGTGAACAAAAGACTCTGCCAGTTATTGTTGCATCTGACTTGACTGGTGGGCAAGAAGAAGACCTTATGAATATCGTCAGGAAACATAAGGAAGTCATTGGTTAGACAATGACCAACAAAAAGGGATTGAGTTCAGCTATTGTTCAACACCGAGTCCATCCAAATGAAGAGGAAAAACCCAAGAGGGATCTGCAGCGCAGGTTAAACCCTATTATGCAAGAGGGTGTTCAAGCTAAAATAGTAAAACTTTTAGATAATGAGATAATTTATCCAATTTCTGATGGTGAGTGGGTCAACCCAGTCCATGCGATCCCTAAGAATTCCGGTTTTACAGTGGTAGATAATGAAAACCAAGTGTTGGTAGAAACAAGACTCCCTACAAAGGTTCGAATTTGCATTGACTATGGGAAATTAAATGCTGCCACTCGCAAAGACCATTTCCCTCTTCCATTTATCGATCAAATGCTTGAACGACTAGCTGGCCATGAGTACTACTGTTTCTTGGACGGTTACTCAGGGTATAATCAAATTCCTATAGCTCTGGAGGACCAAGAGAAAACAATATTTTTTTTTTCCATTTAGGACTTTCGCTTATCGTCGAATGCCTTTCGGTCTATGCAATACCCCCGTGACATTCCAGCATTGTATATTAATCCTATTTTCTGACATGGTCGAAAGAATTTGACGTTGAATTGGAAAAAGTGCCATTTAATGGTGGAACATGGGATTCTCCTAGGTCATGAAATTTTTAAAAAAGGGATTGAAGTGGACAAGGTAAAGATAGAGTTTATAGCCAAGCTTCCCACACCAAAATGTACAAAAGACATCCATTTCTTTTTAGGACACGCCGGTTTCTTTTGTAGGTTCATTAAAGATTTTAGCAAAATTGCTAGACCCTTAACTAATCTTTTAGCTAAGGACATGCCCTTCATCTTTAATTATGAATGTCTTAACGCTTGAAAGAAGTTCAAAATGAAACTTATCTCTGCGCCCATAATTTCTGCCCCGGATTGGTCCAAACCATTTGAGATCATGTGCAACGCATCCAATTTTGTCATAGGCACTGTCTTAGGACAACACATAGACAACAAATAGCATGTGACCTATTAATCAAGTAGGACTCTTAGTGATGCCCAATTGGACTATATTATAACTGAGAAGGAATTCTTGGCAGCAGTGTTCGCATTGAAAAAATTTCACCCATACCTACTTGGGACCAATACCACTATATTCACTGACCATTCCGCACTTTGATACCAAATGCTCAAGAAGGACTCAAAGATCAGACTCATTTGTTGGATTCTCCTCCTTCATGAGTTTGTTATCAAAATTCGAGATAAAAAGGATGTCGAAAATGTTGTCACCGATCACTTCTCTCGTGTACCAAACGCCTTTCCAACGAGTTGCCAATCAATGATAACTTCCCCGATGAACAACTATTAGCTACCTTCAGGGACCATGGTTTGCTGACATAGTCAACTACTTAGTCACAAACCAAACTCCATCTCACTGGTCAAAATATGATGTATAGCGGTTCTTATCTCAAGTCCGATATTTCATATGGGAGGAACCTTATCTCTTTAAATATTGTTCCAACAAAATTATTAGGAGATGTATTCTCGTTGAGGAAGTAAAAAGTGTTCTAGCCTTTTGTCACGAGCTTACATGTGGTGGACACTTTGGTCCCCATAAAACTGTCAAAAAAGTACTATAGGACGGGTTCTATTGGCCCACTTTATTTAAAGATGCATTCAACTTTTGCAAGACGTGCACAAGATGTCAAATGATAGGTATGATTTTGAAACATAATATGATGCCCTTCAACCTAATTTTAGAAGTATAACTCTTTGACGCTTAGGGCATCGACTTTATGGGACCCTTTCCTAATTCATTTGGGCACCAATACATCTTGGTGGCTGTGAATTATATATCCAAATGGGTTGAAGTCATCCCATGCAAGACAAATAACAACAAAGTTATTGTTAAGTTCTTAAAAGAAAACATCTTTTCACGCTTTGAAAACTCTCGTGCAATAATTAGTGATAGTGGCTCACATTTTTGCAGTAGAACTTTTAAAGCTCTTATGCGAAAATATACCTGTAATATCCCCTAATTAAAATTACTGTATTTCTACTTATATTAATTTTATTTAGATTTATTTATTATTATTGTTTAATTTATTTTATATATGTGTATAAATATATGTGCACACATTTTAAGTGCATATGTTTTTGATTTGCTTTTAAACAAGTATATGTATGCATTATATTTTATACATTATTATTATTATTATGTTATTATTGGTATTATTCCTATTTGATCTTCTTTTCACCCATAATCCTATTATTCAATAAATCAAAACCCATCTAACTCATACCCATAATAAAATAAAATAAAAATAAATAAAGAAGCAAAAAATGATACAGTAATATATATATATATATATATATATATGTATGTATATATGTGTTTATATATGGGGTTACTGTATCTCAGCTGCCAGCTGAGAGAGTTTCTCAGCCGGCGGGACGTGGCAACATCACAGCCGCAAACCTGTCAAAAATTTTGGCGGACAAAATCCAGAAAAATCCCGCCTAATTTAATGTCAGTCACCTCAACAATGTATTTTCCGAAAATATCCTCACTCACAACTTTTTACCTTATGTAAAAACATTTCCTTTCCAAAAAAATTTACGGCTCTAAAATTTCACCTGATCATTCTGATCCAATTAGTTCTATTGTTTCACAAATTTGTTCCGTTTTTTAAAAAATATATTTGCAATACATGGCGCCAAAGAAATCATCCGCCGAAAAAGGTACTACAAAAACGATATTTTCAAAATTTTTTTAGGGTTTGTGGATTTTCATGGTTTTAAATTTTTTTCAGATTTGTGTCTATTTTTTTTTAATATATTGCGACCATGGTCGCAATTAAGAAAGAGATTTTGAAACTTTAGATGACGAAAAAAATTTTAAATTTATAAATTTTCTAACACAACGATAAAGGTCCATTTTTTCAAGTTTTTTCATTTCCTTCTAATTTTACCATGGTCACAGTATTTTTAAAAAAGCGATGTATATGTATGTGATCTTGTTAATATATTTTTAAATTAAAATTTTTTCATTCACTATTTGTCGATCTCGGTCGCGGTTGTTAAAATTATAGTTGCAGATCTGTGCGACTTAGATCGTAGCGTTAAAATTTTTTTTTTTTGGACTTTTCATTGTAGACGAATGCGACGTGGGTCGCAGTATATGATACGTCCTTTGTTTTTTTATTACATACTGACGACATGGGTCGCAGTTGTTTCAATATGCGATCTAGTGTCGTGCGACCATGGTCGCAGTGTATTAAACGTCATCTGTTTTTAATTCCCGGGTTGCAGTTGTTTATGTTTGCACTGTAGTCTTATGCGACCTTGGTCGCAGTATCGACCCGGGTCGTGTTGTTTACATTTGCGCTGTAAATGACTGCGACCTTGGTCGCAGTGTCAACCCGGGTGGCAGTTGTTTACATTTGCAATGTGGGTGACTGCGACCTAGGTCGCAGTGTTCTAAAATAATATATTTTTTATTCCCTTATAGTTTTTAAGTAATCATTGGTCTAAAGTTTTTAATTTTTCTACATCTATAGGTAAACAACAGATGAAGGTTCGTCCTCTGAGATCGAGCCTAAAACCTATGTGCGAGTTCATAAAGAAATTCAAAAAGTACATTCAGGCCGATTTCTTAGAGGCGATCAAGAATACCCCATTTGGCCCAATCTTCATGGCATTCTACAATGAGAGATTTTGGGTTGAAAAGGGTCTAAAATCAAACATTGTTGTACTGAATATTTTAGACCGGTATGATAGGGATACAAGGACCTTTAGAATTGGGGGCAAACAAATTGAGTTAACAGTGGAGGTTGTTGCCCTCACTTTTGGTCTACCTGTCATAGGGGCGGATTTTATTATGAATAAGACCAGTACGATGAAAGACAGAGGGGTTATAAAACATTATTTCCCCAATATAAAGAAGATCACGAAAGTATCTATTGAAGAGGCTTTGGATGATCTTCTATTCAAGAAAAGGAGGAGGGGTGAATTAGATGTGACAAAGGATGAACAGCTTGAGAAGCAAGTGACTTTACATGAAATTATAAGAGACAGACAAAGACTTGCAGCTCAAGACTTTACTACAATAATCATCCTGTACATGTCGGCCACTCTATTCTTCTCTGGCAGCAAATGCACGGTGCCGTGGTATATTGTGGAACAAATTGCCATCATGCAGCTGATGAGGACAATATGCTGGGCTAAAGCTGTTTGGTAATTCCTGATTGAGTCAATGGACATCTTCAAGCACACCACGTACGAGCTGCAAGGATGCTCTGTGCAAATTATTGTAAGTATGAATATCAGATTTGGCCAACATTGTATGAAATTTCCCCATAATCTTGTGAATATTTGTTTAAACTAATTTAATTTTGCATTTTGCAGTATTGGCTATGTGAGAGGGCTCCTATTTTTGAGCCGAGGTCTGGTTTGGAGGACAAAACCCCACGTTTTGTAAGATGGGACCTCCAGAACATTAGCAGATCTCTGCTTGAAGTTGATCTAGATGAGCTTGACACAAATATCGTAAGTTTTAAAATATTAAATACCATATAGTGTTCATTCAAATTTTATACATTTAAATGAGGCATTGGTTCAAGTTTTTTTATGTGCATTACAATTAAAATGCGACCATAATCTCAGAATGCGACCATGGTCGCAGTATTGAGCTATATGTTTTGCAATTCATTTTACGTGCCGGACATACAAAGTGCGACCAAGGTCGCATTCTCTTGATAATACCGTATACATTAAATGCGACCATGGTCACAGTATTAAGCTGCAAGTCTTCGCATTTAAATTTATGAGCCGGACAAACAAACTGCGACCATGGTCGCATTCTATCTTAGTAGTTAATAAATAAAATTGCGACCTTGGTCGCAGTATAATTATTTCATTGTTTTGGTTTTAACTTAAATTTTTTTTTCAGATTTTGTGTCGAATGGCCAACATCTCTAATGATGAAAAAATTATGATTGGCCTTCCTTTTGAAGGGGAAGAGAAGGAGGAAGAAGGAGGAGATGAAGATGAAGAAGAAGAAGAAGAAGGAAATACATATAATCAAGCTAACATCCCGTCGGAAAAGGAGCCAGAAGCCGTAGAAATAATTGAGCAAGAAGAGACGAGTGAGCAACAATCAACTTTTACAGGTTGTTTGCCATCACCACGGGATGAACAAACTGAAGAAATTAAAAGTTGAGGAATCAAAATCAGTACTTGAGAGAATATGTTTCTCAGCTTGAAATGAAAATTGAAAAAATGGAGACTGAGAACAGACTCAAGGCTGAATTAAAGAAAAAAAGAAGAGAAATAAGAGAGAAGAAAAAAATTAAAAAAGCAGCAGAGGGAATTAAAAGTGAAAGAAGAAGAAGAAGAGCTGCTGAAAGCAGCCGCTGCTACGGAGGAGAAGAAGAAGGAGAAGAGGAGGGAAGAGGAGGAGAATGAGAGGAGAAGGATGGATGAAGGGAAGCAAAAGGAGGAGAGGAGGAGAGAAAAGGAGGAGAAGGAGAATTAGAGGAGAATGAGGGAAGAAGAGGAGAAGGAGAAGAGGAGGAGGGAGAGGAGGAGCAGGAGAAGGAGGAGAGAATGAGGGAAGAGGAGGGGCAGGAGAGGAGGAGAGAAGAGGAGGAGAATGAAAAGAGAAGGGAAGAGGAGGAGGAGCAGAAGAGGAAGAGTGTAGTGGAGAAGAAGGAGAAGGAGAAGAGGAGGAAAGAAGAGGAGGAGCAGGAAAAGGAAAAAGAGGAGAAAGTTAGAGGAGGAGAAGAAGAGGCAGGAGAAAAAGAAGAAAGAGGGGGAAGCGTTGAAGGAGAGGATGAAAGAAGAGGAGAGGAGAAGGAAGAAGGGAGAAGAGGAGAAGAAGCAGAAAATAATTATGGAGCAGATGGAGAAGCAGGCTGAAGAGAAGAAGAAAAAAATTGGAAGAGGATATCCCCAGTTTTTCTTTGAAGAACTCCAAAGAGATAGAACTTTTGAAGAAAAAATTCAATAACATACTCCGGATCAGAAGCAATCCTTAAAAAGAACAGTTTTGGATTACTCTAAAGGAACGATAGAAAGGGGAGTCAAAGAACACAAACGCGCTGAAAGAGATCGCGATGACTCCGACTTCGTTTATCCAAAATAGAAGAAGAAAATTAGTGAACATCCTCTTCCACAGCCTGCGGCTCAGAGTTCTGCCGCTGGTTTCGGCGACAAAGAGATTTCCCCCACTCAGCCAAAAACGAGGGAATTGACCGAAACCACAGCATACAGAATTCTGTAGCCTCATCAACAAGCTATTTAAAAATTTCTTGGACAAGGCCTTCTCTGGGTAAGTTATTAAGTTTATTATAAATCATATCAAAAACTGTTATATATCTATATAAGAACAATTTAATTACTAACTTTGTTTTGAATATCTTGCAGTTCTACTGCATATCAGGATACCGACAACGGAATCATTATTACAAAGAATGACATTGAGGACCTGATGTTCAGTAGAGAGTTAGATGCGAATATAATTCATTTCTACATGCAGCATCTAGAGAAAGGAGAAGGATTAAAAAGTATATTCTTTCGGAGCGAAGCTTGGGTAAACATCTATTTTCCCTTTACGGTTTAATGTAATATCAATTTCCTAATTAATTTGGTGAATTAAATCTTTGATCGTTAAAATATTCTACTAATATTCTTTATCGCTGTTTAGGCATAACGAATGTACTGCGACTAAGGTCGCAGTTTATAATTAAATTAATTCACCCCAATATCAATTTAAAATGAAGGTTACGACTGTGGTCGCAGTTGCTGGCGGCAGTCTTAATCAACAACAAACACTGCGACCTTGGTCGCTATGCGTGCTAATATAAAAGGATCAGCTACCTACTGTACTACGACCTAAGTCGCAGTCCATGATAATATAAATCACCACGAATATAATTTTAGCAATGAAAAGTATGCGACGTAGATTGCAATTCCTGGCGGTCTTAATCAATAACAACATTGCGACCTTGGTCGCTGCATTAATTAATATAAAAATATGATAATTAAGAAACACTGCGACCATGATCGCAGTCTGTTGTCTTGCCGTAATGACTTGTAATTTTCATAAATATTTTTTAATACTTTGAATTCATTTTGAATTTTAATTTTTTGGTTGTTCGCAGGACGGTGTTGTATCTAAAAGTAAAGATCTGGAAGATCATTTCATCAAGCAGCAGCTGATGAAAAACTGGACAGATGATTTGCAGTCCATGTTCTTCCCGATCAATCACAAACACAGTGACAACGATCCCGGATTTCACTGGACCTTACTGGTATTTGATTGCCACACAGAAGAGTGGATTTTTTACAACTCTTTGGTCCCAACTGAAAAAACCAGTAGTATATTAAAGCTTTATAAAAAATATGCAAGAATAATGTTGAGTTGAAATTTAATATTTCGGTTACTGGGAACTTGCATTTAATTTGAATAATACTAATTTTTTTCTATTGAAATTGCAGAAAGAAAGATTAATACAGATTTTTGAGATTGTTTTCAATAAATTAATGAGAAAAACAAATATAAAATACACAAGATGCCCCCAACAAGCAAACAGGTATATAAATTTTGACATCTCCTTACATATCATATTTTCTACCTTTTTTTAGTACAAAAATCTAATTTCATTTAATGATTACTCTGTACAAATTTCAGTGTTGATTGCGCTGTATATGTATGCAAGTACATGGAAAGTATAGCATTTGGTAGTCCACCAGATGTTGATACTGTTATGGCTGCTGATGTACAGAGACTAAGAAGTGAGCTTGCATACATGATACTTGCAGATAAAGAGAAGAGTTGGGATGAAAAAAACAGAAATGATAAGAAGGATGGTATTTGAAGACTGACAGTTGACAATTTATTGATATACCACAATTTTTTATTTATAAATGTAAAAATAATCGCAATTCATTGAGCCATTTTTTGTTTTATTGATTTAATTTATAAACATTTTTATACATTTATTTATTATAAATTCCATTGATTATTTCCAATCTACATCTGTCACACTGTGCATTTTACTAATTCGTACCGATATTAGAAATAAACATGCGTTCAGCAGTTATATTGCGACCAAAGTCGCATTAATGACCTGTTTTAGTTACAGCGTTTCCTATATATTGAGATACTGTAATCGAGACAGCGATCATGGTCGCAGTTACTTAATCATTTATCAGTTCCCAATGTGACTGTGGTCGCAATAATGAACTATTTTGGAGTACAAAGTAATTTAATGTAAGACTGTATTAACTTTTAAACTGTTTTGGATAACTGAACAGTCACCTAGGAAGTATACAATTTTTGGAAAAAGGTAGAAAATAAATTTGGGACATATTCACGTGGTTTAGGAGCTTAAACCTTTTGGAATTCCATGATTAAAAATATATAAAGGGTCATCAGGACAGGATTATAAACATACTAAATTGGTTATGCTCAAACTTGTTACTTTCAATATTCGGAATCAGATTCAAAAATGTCTTCTCCACCGTCTTCAATAGAAAGAAGCCAATCATCTAATGATAATTGGAGGTATAGTTCTGAAGCGAGGCCTCGCTACGGGTCAGAGGATGAGCTTGATACAGACGACCCGTTCTGGGAGTTCATTGATGAACCAAAATACATACATGAAGAGGAAGAAAGCGAAGAGGACATTGTTGGTAAAGAGGTGGAAGAGAGGGAAAGCGATACGGAAGACGAATGTGGTCATAATCTTGATGACGAATCTGATTATGATGGTGATGACGAATCTGATTAGAAGTTTAAAATTTGTATTTTGATTTTTTATATATATAGAACCCTGTTTTCTAAGGTTAATTGTGTGAATTATAGTTTTTACTACTTATTCTTGGTTGAAATACTTTACGTTTGTCACAAATTTTATTTCACCGAACTGCGACTCTGGTCGCAGTCTTGATACTAGTGTACACATCAGACAATACGTTCAAATGGGCAAAAAGGTCGACACTGCGATCAAGGTCGCAGTTTTAATTTATGTTCAGTGGACTAAAGCAAAAACATAGGGCAAAAATGTAAAATGGAAGTTACAATTAAAATATAAAGAGAACGCGGCGACTGTAGGCCAAAAAAATCTAAAAAAATACGTAAGGCAACTGCGACTCGGGTCGCAGTGAATGAGCTGTTGTATATAAGGAGAAAGTCAATATTCAAATGTTTAAATATCGATGCGACCATGGTCGCAGTGGTACTTTACGTTAAGTGGAATTAAAAAAAAACATAGCGCTAAAAATGTCGAAATTATAATAGTGCGCAGAATCTTCAACTATATTCAGATGTTACAATAATATACCAAGAGACGGGGGCAAGTTTAAAAGCAACAATTCAATTTCAGCAAGATAGGAACACTGCGACCACGGTCGCAATTAACCACGTACACTGCGACCAAAGTCGCTGTCTACGTTATAGTAAACAAAAATTAAACTATATAGGAGAATTTTGTAACAGTAAAACTTTAAATACAACTAATTACAAAAATAGTACAGTAGAAATCAAAAAATGAGAATAAAATCTAATTATAATGACACGCCATTGGCAGACTGTGACATGAATCTCTCTACACTGTGCGACCCTGGTCGCAGTTCATGAAAAAAATGAAGACTATATTCCTTGAAGATGGACGCAAACCAAACCTACTTCTTCAGCCATTAAAAAAAGAATAGTAAGAATTTTAAACATATATCATTATAAAAAATTGTTTAACAGGTATAATGTATTACCAGTAACGGACAACCAGTCCTGTAATGGCCCAGCTCTTGACAGTTACCACATCTTCGATGCTTAACTTCCTTCTGATATATAGAATCTTCAAAACCAGACTTAAGTCTGGATGCAGCCCTAGGCCTCCCCTTGGTTGGTACAGGACCAATTGGATCACGTATATTCAATTCTTCACCATCTCGCAGAACGACGACGGATCCACTGGAACCAACTGTAGTTTTAGGCTGTGATGATTGATAATTTCCTAACATAGCTCTGTATTCACTAGTGGTTTCTTCGGCAAATCTTTCCAAAACTGCGTCCAATTTTGAAAGATGGATATCAGAATCGGCGACCATCTCAGAATTGCATTAAATTTTGAACGAATTGTCCACAATCTAGCCGTCCGTGGAGTCCCTTGACTGGGAAAAGGCCTGATGCCATTTTCAATTGCAACGTTTTTGTAACGAGCATCCAACCTCCATCTCTGAAGTATATTGATTCCAGTATATGTGTACGTGATTACGCCACAAAATACACAGAATATGTCTACATAGGATACCCTCTGTTTCAAATAACGAGCAACTACAAGAAACATGAAGTTCCTCACGCTTATCATAACTGACCTTTTCCCAGCTGTCTTTTGATTCTGAAAAATTACAACCAAATATTTTGATCTAGGTTTGTCATGTTCCAACTCTTCTGCAAACAGTGTCATTACAACTGCCCATTCCTTTTGGAACAACTGAAAAATCTTCGGTGTATACAACTTTGAAACCTGTATCTCATATGGATTCGATGTACAGTTGGGCACAGAATTCAAACCCGAAAATCTTGTTGAGATTCAGAGGTACGACGGGCAGCAACAGCTTTATCATATTGGTGAACAAATTTCACTAATTTCGTGTTTGCATTAACAAAACCATCAAAGAAGGAATTAATACTCTCAGACCTTTGGCTGGTTGTCATTCCAGCACAGAAAACATCCTTGAGATATGCATTAACCCAATGTCCGCGCAGTCTGTGCATCTTCAACACCAACTGTCTTCTTCTTCAAATGATATTTTTCATTCATCAAACGCCATCGCTCCTCGCATGTGCTTATATCACGGGAGGTGTACCAATCATGGAAATCAGAGACCATATCTTCTCCATACTTGTTTGTCATCGGTATTTGTTGCTCGGCAATATGTTTCTGTACATGCCAGAAACAAACCGGTGCCGAGTAGTTGGAAAACAATCTTGATGGCGTCACCAATCTGGGCATCCTGATCAGTAATAATCAACTTTGGTGCAACTCCATGCATGCACTTGAGCCTTTTTGGAATAGCCCACACAACGTATCCCCCTGCTCATCAGCAAGTAATGCACAGCCGAACAAAATTGACTGCCGATGATGATTTACTCCAGTGAATGGAGCAAATGGCAAGCTCAAGTGATTAGTCCTGTATGTTGTGTCAAAAACTATCACATCACAGAACCTCAAATACGAGGAATAGCTCTTCCATCAGCCCAAAAAATGCTTCTAAGTGTGCCCGCGTTATCGACTTCACTTGGAAAGAAAAATTCTGGATCGGTCTCGGCTTTCTCTTGGAATACTTGATGATAGCAATAAACTCATGGCCAATGTTATTTCTACGTTGACGAGTAAATCAATAACTTGTTGCGGGCTCACTTCTTCACAACCTTCTCCCTGGCTCATTGCATTCGCAACACGGGAAATATTTGAAGGGCGCATTCCCACATCAACCAATTGCTCATAATGCTTCTGCTCTCTATCTCGAACGATGGGTCTGGTGAGAGTAATGTTGATGTACCTTATCCGGGCTTGACAATTCATGTGAATGAGAATCAACAAATTTTGTGACAACCCAATATCTTTTGTCAAAAAAAAAAAGAAGACGAACATGCATCTCAGTAGGACACGCTACTCTAGTGTCAATTCGATGATGCATTGTAAGTCCCTCTTGTCTTTTGTCACACAACTTCTTCACACCTTCCTTGTTGCAGCAAAATTTTCTGCAAATAACTTCATGAGGAGGCTTCCATGACTTATCTATTCATTTTCTTCTTACACCAAAATCTCTGTTCCTTGCATAAGAATTGTAAAGATTGTATGCTTCACATCCGTGAGAAATTGTTTCCCTAAAAATTATTTGAGCTTCCAGACATTTCTCCATGTGCATTCATATCCTACAAAAACAATTAGAGGAACTATATAAATATAAATATTTTTTTACATATCACACATCTAAAATATAATTTCTAAAACTGCGACCAAGGTCGCAAATGAGATGAAATCTATATTACTTCTTACTAAAGACTGCGACCGTAGTCGCAGTTATCCGTATGAGCATAATTTTTAAACAACAGAATAATAACTGTGCAACAATCTAATGAATATATAAAATGGATATAATTCACATAGAAACGTGTAAGAATTATGACAACAAAGAATGCGACTTGGTCGCAGTCACAAAAAACAAATTGCGACCGTGATCGTTTTCTAAAAAGATTAAAACAAGTGATTATTCTATTCCGTAAAACAAATTATACGTCGAACAAGGAATGCGACTTAGGTCGCAGTCCACAAAAAAAAAAAGATTTCACAGCCGGAGATTATTTTCAAATAAGATTGCGACCGTGGTCGCATTTCTGAAACTTTAGAACAAGTGATTATAGGTCGCAGTATATCATATATACTAAAGTGAAAAATTCTATATTTAAGAAATTGCGGGAAAAAAATTGACACAATTAAAACCTGTTGATCGGCATGCAAAGATGTCAACCCTTCAATATTTTCAATATTTTAAGAGAAAGATGAACCAGATGATATATCCTCCATATGTAGATCGTCAGATAGAGAGCGCTTACGACTGCGACCATAATTGATAGGGGAATTAGAATGCTCAGACGTCGACATTAAATAAAAGGATAAAAATTGCTCTAAAAAAATGATATTTTCAGAAAAAGTTTATCGCAGGCTAAAAACGGAGAACCTAAATCTGACAAAGAGAGGTAAGGAAATAGTAGGGAAAAAAATAATAACAATAACCTAAATCTTATAAAGAGCGGCAAAAAAAGGAAAAAAATAATAATAAAAAATAACCTAAATCTGACAACGAGCGATCAAAAAATTGCCTTGTGGGGAAATAATAATAAACAATAACGGAAGTTACCCAAGAGTAGCTTTTCATAAGGGGTATTTAGTAATTTAACTTCTTCTTTAAGCAGGCCGCAAGTTAGTGCGGTGACAAATATTGAGCCACGTCACCGCAGGCTGAGAGAGTCTCTCAGTCGTCGGCTGATATACATTTTTCTCTATATATATGTATATATGTATGTATATGATGGTATGCTTAATTTGTTTATGCCAAGTTTCAAACTCATATCCTTTTACCAAATCCTAATACCTAAACCATAATGCCACATTGGCGTGTGGTTAGGTAGGAGATCAAAATTATTTAAACAAACCTAAAACAAAATTTAAATTTCAAATTTCCAACTGAAAGGTCTCATGAGATCTTTAGAGATCTTTATCTTAACAACTTGAATTCTTATCTTAACAAACTGATTGCTAAAAAATCCTAACCTAAAAGATCTTATCCTATTTTATTAATGTAACCCTCTTCACCTGCTTCTTTAAAAAAAAGAACGTTAGTCAGAATGAAACCCAAATTCAACATTTCTCCATCCTCCCTTCACCTCTTCCCTTGGAATCAATCGTGACGGAAGAACGTGTCCGGGGCGTGGAGATTGAGGAGGAGGCTTAGGGAATCAATCCAAGTAAAAATCAGATTTTTATGAATTAAAAATTGTTTTAAAGTGTTATGATTTAATTTATCTTCCCATGAATTTTCCATCAAAACAATTCGTATCTAAAGGTATAGATAAAAATTAATTTGCAATAATAAGAATTTAATGATATAACATGATTAAATTCTTTTATGAAACTTAATCTCCCTTAAGATCTAGTAATATATCATGTTTAAAATCCCTCTTCTCATGCGACTCTAATCTCATCCAAAAATATAAATAAAATAAAATTGTACGAATTAAAATTTCAATAAAATTGAAATTACCATGCCTAGATTGCTCTTCTCATGAATCTTTTCTTCATTAGAAAAACCTCACCTTTTAAAATAAAATATATAAAAGTAATATATTATT
Source organism: Agave tequilana (assembly GCA_038442645.1). Taxonomy (NCBI): domain Eukaryota; kingdom Viridiplantae; phylum Streptophyta; class Magnoliopsida; order Asparagales; family Asparagaceae; genus Agave; species Agave tequilana. The sequence continues at coordinate 9,902 of JAVJIF010026735.1, read as the reverse complement.
ACCCAATTAAATTATAGAAAACCTTAAAAAAATAAAATTATAGAATATTAAAAAGAAAAGGAATTAGTCTAGATCAAAAACAAAAATTGACATATTCAAAATTTTCCTTCCAAAAACAAATTTTTGAACCAAACCCCAATGATCTATTAATACACCATTAGTAGAATTTAAAAAAAGAAATTTCAAGTTGAAGAAAAAATAATAATAAAAGACTGAGTAGTTTGCTGCACAGTCCAGTGGCCTGGGCCGCTACTGGGCCAAAAAAAAAGAAAGAAAATGTATAGGCCGCTCGGCCCGGGTACAGAGCACCAGCATGGCTCATTGGGCCAGCCAGTGGCCGAGGCCGCCACTAGCCGAGGCCACACACAAATAAAAGAGAAAATCTGGGCCTGGTTAATGGGCCAGGCCAGGAAAACCGAAAACACACACACACACACACCACACACACCACACCACATATATATAATCTAAGCCATATTCAGAAAGCCCAATTTCAGTCCAGCCCAAATATTGCGGGTTCTAATCTATTTGAACCCGACCCAACTACAAAACGACTCGTTAACATATTGAAAAACAATTTTTTTGCTAGATAAAAATTTGAAAAAAAGTAAAAATAGGGATAAATGTCTAGTTAATCCCTAGAACCTACTGAAAAATTTGAGAGTATTAACATGTCATATTGGATAGAACCGCTACCTTCTAAGTTGAAACCCGCTATTACAACATTCAGACCCGTTAAGGAATTTCAAGTTTTTAACTATTTAAACCCCACAAAAAATCAGTAAATAAAATTTAAATAATCTTATATACTCAATGTATCACGATACAACCTTGTTCTAAGCTCTGGACCATCTGTATTTGATTTAAAACACTAAATAACCTCGAATTGAGACACCTTATATAAAAATTTTGATAAATTTTTAATTCGAATGTATTTAATGTAGATTTCTCAAATTGGTAATTGGACGCACAATAAGCCCAGGTGAGTGTTCTTTGTCTTCTCTTTGAACATTTCAGTATTATTTCATGTGAGGCTTCTTTATTTATTTATTTATTGAGTATTTCGGTTTTATTTCACATGAGTGCTTTTAACTTGTTCCAATAAATGTTATTTTATATTTATATAGTGTTCATGTTATTACTGTTCATGCTGTTAATTATTATTCATGTTCACATAATAAATACATAATGAATAAACGCCAGAAGAATATATGCCGATTCTGAATAAATATCATGATACCACTTAAGTAATTTGATTGATTATACATGATACCTACCTGATAAACATACTATTCACGTTATTGAAAGTTATGGGAAAATATCGTCAGACCGTAACATATACATTGTTCCATTGTTCTACCGTTTATACGGTAATATTGTCTACATTGTTATTGTTATGTCATTGATATTGTTACTGTCACTGTATCATCCCAGTAATCGATATAACGTGGATATTGATTATTTTAAATAATAATATAATAGACAACTTGCACAAAATTAGGTAAATTGATGGAGGAGACAGCGTCTGTATTTTGGGTGGACCTAGGATACAATTGTGCAGCCGACTTATGGTTCCACTGCAGGGTTCTGGGGGATGACTGACATCCCGTATTATTCATATTGTTATTGTTATTGACATTGACATATTGTTATTGACTATCAAACGGTAGGACCTGGTTTAGCGCCATGTGTTTGGATCGTGATTTCAGGTATGTACGGAACCCACCTAAAACATGGATAATGTCTACAACTAATCGTTTTAATAATTTAGCATCCTGATTGATACATATGATAGGCGTAGTATGGGATGCGTCTATTACAGGTGGCAGTTGGTATTCGCTAACATAATTAATAATGATAAACTGTTATAATGTATTGTGACTGACCGTAATCACTTGACTATACATATATATAAATTATGATAGACATATGATTGTACACTTGACCAGATTGTATACCTGACTAGTGACATATGCTAGGTTATATATCTTGACATTAGTGGTTTCCTTTTATCATGATATCAGTTATATATCGTTCATAACTTTGTCTTGATATTGATCATTCTGTTATCTTTTATTTCAGTTATCATGTTTTAATCGTTTACATTGTTATTATGCACGCACACCTTTTCCTTTACACACACACACTCATTAGGTCGCTTCTGACGACCCTAGATTCACACGTCCAGGACTTTGGACATCTTCTTATATTGTAGGTGTTCGTGTGATCCTACGATTCGCGAGGAGTTAGAGTTTCTCACTTTTGGTTCTGATATTCTCACTCTTATGTCTTCCTATTATTTTCTGATTCTCGATATATATATATATGTATATATATATATATATATATATATATTATATGTATATATATATATATATCATATTTAGTCTTTTTTTAGTTCTTTATTTATCTGATATCATGCGTGGATACTATGTAATATTGCAGTGATTGTTGATTTATTATGCTTTAGATTTATAACTTGTTCAAGTTACTTTAGGCTTAGCATGTATACGTGGGTATTTTTCTCGCGTATATACGTCGTCGACTCTCGTCGCGACTTCGTTTCTGCGTATTTTGGAAGCAGGGCGTAACAGGATTTCTTTAGTATCAGAGCTAGGTTCACAAATAAAATGGACCAAGTTCATGCATGTGACCTGAGACGAGTTATTTTACACTGCAGTAAACATATACTATTCACACAATGATATGAGTCCACTTGAGAATCAATTGTCCTTCCTTTCTAAGTCCATCTCTTGAATCTATTGATGCCTCAGATTTTAACATTTCTTCTGGATCGATCTGTATTTTTCGTGTTAATTTCTATCTTTCATCTCAGTTTCATTTCCCTGATATTGACTCTTGGGACTGGTCCTTGGACCTGATTGACGGTAGAGATCAGAGTGCACAGCAGAACGTGGTGCCCAGCGAGGGAACGTGGAAGCTAGTTTTTTTTCTCCCCGAATTTTGGTTCTTTTATCATTCCCTACTTTATTGAATTTCGAGACGAAATTTTTATAAGGTGGGTAAAATGTAATATCCCCTAACTAAAAATACTTTATTTCTACTTTTATTAATTTTATTTAGATTTACTAATTATTATTGATTAATTTATTTTATACATGTGTATAAATATATGTGCATACATATTAAGTGCATATGTTTTTTATTTGCATTTATATAAGTATATGTATGTATTATATTTATACATTATTATTATTATTATGTTATTGTTGGTATTATTCCAATTGATCTTCTTTCCAACCCATATCCTATTATCCATAAACCATAACCCGTCTAACTCATACCCATAATAAAATAAAATAAAAATAAATAAAGAAAAAACTATATAGTAATAATTATATATATTATATATATATATATATATATATATATATATATATATATATATATATATATGCTTAATTTATTAATGCCAAGTTTCAAACTCATATCTTTTTTAACAAATCCTAATACCTAAACCATAATGCCACATTGGTATGTGGTTAGGTAGGAGATCTAAATTATTTAAACAAACCTAAAGCCAAATTTAAATTTCAAATTTCTAACTGAAAGATCTCATGAGATGTTCAGGGATCTATATCTTAAAACCTGAATTTTAATCTACAAGCTGATTGCTAAAAAAATCCTAACTAAAAGATCTTATCCTATTTTATTAACTTAACCCTCTTCTTTTGCTTCTAAACAAAAAAGAATGACAGTCAGAAAGAATCTAAATCCATATTTCTCTATCCTCTCTTCACCTCTTCCCTTGGAATCAATAGTGACGGAGGAACATGTCCAGGCGTGGAGATTGAGGAGGAGGCTTAAGAATCAATCCAGTAGTAAAATCAAATTTTTATGAATTAAAAAATTGTTTTAAAGTGTCATGATTAGATTTATCTTCCCATGAATTTCCATCAAAAAAATTTGTATCTAAAGATCAAGATAAAAATTAATTTGCAATAACAAGAATTTTTTTTATATAACATTATTAAAATTCTTTTATGAAACTTAAATCTCCCTGAAATCTAATAATATATCATGTTTAAAATCCTACTTTTCATGCAACTCTAATCTCATCCAAAAATATAAATAAAATAAATTGTATGAATTAAAATTTCAATTAAATTGAAATTATCATGCCTAGATTCCTCTTCCCATGAATCTTTTCTTCATTAAAAAACAAACCCCACCCTTTTAAAATAAAATATATAAAAGTAATATATTATTACCCAAATTAATTAAAGAAAACTTTAAGAAAATTCTGGATTATTAAAAGAAAAGGAATTAGTCTGGATGAAAACAAAAATTTACATATTCAAATTTTTTCCTTCCAAAAAGAAAACTTTTAGAACCAACCCCAATGATCTAAATTTAACATAAAGGCTAATCTATCAATACACCATTATAGTAGAATTTAAAAAAAAAAATTCAAGTTGAAGGAAAAAAATAATAATAGAGGACTGCTCAGTCTGCTGCACTGACCCAAGAGTCTGTGCAGTAGGTGCACAGGCCGGCCCAATGGCCTGGGCCTCCACTGGGCCAAAAAAATGTATGGCCGCCCGCCCCCCGGGTGCTATGCACCCAGGCCAGCTCATTAGGCCAGGCCAGTGGCCTAGGCTGCCACTGGCCCATGCCGCACACAAAAAAACATAGAAAATCGGGGCTTGGTTAATGGGTCAGGCCGGAAAACAGAAAACAAATATATATATATCTATATATAAATATATATATCTATATATATATAGGTTTAATCTGAGCCGTATTCATAAAGCCCAATTTCAGTCCAGCCCAAATATTTTGGATTTTAATCTATTCGAACCCGACCCAAATACAAACAGACTCGTTAACTTATTGAAAACCAATTTTTTTGGCTAGATAAAATTTGAAAAAATAAGTAAAAATAGGATAAATATCTAAATAATCCCTAGAACCTACTGAAAAATTTGTGAGTATTTACATATCGTATTGGACTGAACCACTACCTTCTAAGTTGAAACCTGCTATTTCAACATTCAGACCCATTAAGAAATTTCAAGTTTTTAACCATTTAAACTGCACAAAAATCAGTAAATAAAATCTAAATAATCTTATAAACTTAATGTATCATCATGCAACCTTGTTTAAAGCTCTGGACCATCCGTATTTGATTTAAACACTAATAACCTCGAATTGGGATACCTTATATAAAAATTTTGATAAATTTCTAATTCGAATGTATTTAATTTAGATTTCTCAAATTGGTAATTGGACGCGCGATAAGCCCAGGTGAGTGTTCTTTGTTTTCTCATTGAGTATTTCAATATTATTTCATGTGAGGGTTCTTTATTTATTTATTGAGTATTTCAGTATTATTTCACATGAGTGCTTTTAACTTGTTCCAATAGATGTTATTTTATGTTTAAATAATGTTCATATTTAATTACTGTTCATGCACATTAATTATTGTTCATGTTCACATATTAAATACAAATGAATAAACCCAAAAGATTATATTGTCAATTCTGAATAAATATCATGATACCACTTAAGTAACTTGACTGATTATACATGATACCTATCTGATAAACATACTGTTCACGTTATTGAAAGTTACTAGGAAAATTATCAGACCGTAACATATGCATTGTTCTATTGTTCTACCATTTATACGATAATATTATCCACATTGTTATTGTTACGTCATTGATATTGTAACTGTCACTATATCGTCCCAGTAATCAAAATAATATGGATATTGATTGTTTTAAATAATAATATAATAAATAACTTACACCAGAATTGGGAGAATTGATGAAGGAGACAGCGTCTGTATTTTGGGTGGACCTAGGATACAGATTGCGCAGCCGACTTACGGTTCCACAGCAGGGTTCTGAGAAATGACTGACATCCCGTATTATTCATATAATTATTGTTATTGACATATTGTTATGTTATTGACTACCTAGCGGTAGGACCTGTTCAGTGCCAGGTGTTTGGGGTAATTTTGGGTATGTACGGAACCCGCCTAAAGCATGAACAATGTCTCCAACCAATCAGTTTCAATACTTTAGGATCCTAACTGACACGTGTGATAGACGTAGTATGGGATGCGTCTATTAAGGTGGCAGTTGGTGTTCGCTGACATAATTAACAATGATAAAATGTTATAATGTATTGTGACTGACCGTAATCACTGACTGTACATATATATAAATTATGATAGACATATGTGTTGGCCCAGAGGCCTTCCACTCTAGTTTTGATGATGATTAACTCATGTAGTTATAGTTTACTAATAATCTTATGATGTTTACTTTCAGATACTTAACCAAGATATTAGTAGGTGATTAGCTTCAACAAAGGTGTTTTGGAGCTTTCACATGGTGATTCAAGAGCCCGAGCGTCAAAGTTCATATCTAGCACTCGTTGGAGTCAAGCTCAGTGGATCACGTTTGGATCGAGTCAACTTGGAGACGGCGCTCTACAAGAAGACTTTGGTACTTTGTTTAGTTTATAGTTTAGATCCATTGTTAAATATTAGATAGTGTGATATGCTCAAGTTCACAACACACACACTTGTTTAAGTTTTCATGTTTCGGTTTTCGTTTGATTGGTTTAACCGATCTTGTTATATCATGATAGATAGTATCAAATAAGTTTACATGATTTAATGTATATTAGATTTTGTTCTATATACATCTATGCTTCAACTAGTTAAACAAACTTAGCTTTATAGTCTATTTCATGAATTTGGAGTTTTGGTATTTTAACAAAACTTATTTGGGATTTAATGTCAAAAACAGTGATATATATATTTTCATGTATATCAGATTCTATCCATATACAACATGCCTCAAAGTTGTTTCAATATCATGTTTTTGTATTTGGATGAGTTTTGGACAAAACGATTTTTCATTTTAAAATCCATGTTTTGGAAAATACGAAATTTTGTTTTCGGTAAAATTTCAAGGACACAAAAATGGTTCAAATAGTTTGAAATATGTGTTGAATTTTTTCACACATGTTTGTATTTCAAAGAGAATATAAGAACTTATTTTTGTGGGATTTTTAGAAATTTTATGGATTTTTCAAAGGAAAAATACCAAGTTTTCAATCCCTATTAGTCTTGTTCTAGATAGTGTTGTCTGGCTTCACCTGTCGACCGGACCGTTCGACCAAGCCAGGAGTTCGGTCGACCGACGTGCAACAGAATGTGCACGCCAGTTTGGCTGGAGGGCCGATCGACCGATCCGGTCGACCGCCAGAGAGCTTCTGCTCTCTGGAAAGGCCCGGTCGCCGGGTCGGTCGGCCGGCAGAGAGCTCTGCTCTCTGTTCCAGGCCACGGTCGACCGGCCGGTCAACCGCTGCCCTAACGGTCAGAAATTTACCGATGGCGGTCGACTGGGCCGGTCGACTGATAGCCGTCCAGGCTGCTGACTGGACCCCAACGGCTAGATTTTTTCTTGGCCTATATATTGGGGTTCTTGGGGCTGCTTTAGATAGATTTTGAAGAGCCAAAATTTCTATACTCTCTAGTGTTTTTTATAAAGTTTCAAAAGAGTTTTGGGCTTTAAAGTTTACATTTGATTTGGTGTTTTTTATAGGTTTTGGAAAATCAAGAAAAGTGATTTTGGGAAAAGTATTTTGGTACATCTTCTTCATCCTTATTTCTAGTTTTTCCCAAAGATTTTCTTTGTGTGTTTATTTTCCATTCCTTGTTTTTTCTCACACTTGAGCCATATCTTCTATCCTATCTATTAGGATCTTTGTTTTGTGGGAAAAGTTTGTTTGTGGTTGAGATATACCACCTAGTTGTAAACCCTCCTAATTTGTGATATCCCTCTTGTGTAGAGGTTGATTACTAGAGTGGTGGTTAGCTCCCTCTAGTGAGAGGTGGAGATTGTGTGTAGCTCCCTCTAGTGAGAGGTAGAGTTTGTGTTAGAATCCCTCAAGTGTGAGGTGATTGGTGTTTGTTGGCTAAGTGCCTACCCCTCTTGTGTGAGATCGTTTTTGTGTTGGTTGTGCCTTGCCTTTGTGAGAGATTGTATTGGTTGAGAGAGGATTGTGTACTCCCGGTTATTGTATTGCCCCAATTCTCAGTGGAGGTTCCCTGTGTGGGAGTCCTGTGTGGACAAGTTAGTAGAAATCCTTCTGTGTGAAGGCGGGGACGTAGAGCTGCGTGCTCGAACCTCGAAACTTATCCGTGTGTTAGCGATTGATCCACTTTCTCTTAACTCTCTCTCTATTACTTTGTGCATCTATTCATATTGCCATATCATATACATGCTTGTGTTGTTTGTGTGCCTCACTTGTGTTTAACCACGAGAGCTTCATATAGCACCTCAACTCTTATTCAGAGGAATCAAGAGGAGTTAGTCCAGAGCCCTTCACCGGGAATTCGGCTACACTCGTTGGTTACATTAAGTGTGCTACCATTTAAGTTTTAATTTCCGCACTTTGTTCATTAGATTAGCCGTACACCAGTTCACCCCCCTCTAGGTGTACTTATAATATGATTGTACACATGACCGGATTGTATACCAGACTAGTGACATATACTAGATTACACATCTTGACATTAGTGGTTTCCCTTTATCATGATACCAGTTATATATCATTCATAGCTTTGTCTTGATATTGATCATTCTGTTATCTTTTATTTAAGTTATCATGTTTTTATCATTTACATTGTTATTATGCACGAACACCTTTTCCTTTACACACACTCATTAAGTCACTTCTGACGACCTTGGATTCCACACGTCCAGGGCTTTGGACATCTTCTTATATTATTCTGGTGTTCGTGTGATCGTACAGTTCGCAGGAGTGAGAATTTCTCTCTTTTAGTTCTAGTATTCTCATCTCTTATGTCTTCCTGTTATTTCCTGATTCTCGATATATATATATCAATTCAGTCTTTTTTTTTTAGTTCTTTTTTTATCTGATATCATGCGTGGAATACTTATATGTAATATTGTAGTGATCGTTGATTTATTATGGTTTATATTTATAGCTTGTTCAGTTTACTTTAGGCTTAGCGTGTATACGCGGGTATTTTTCTCGTGTATATACGTCGCCGACTCTCGTCGCGACTCTGCTTCCACATATTTTGGGAAGCGGGGTGTGATACATAAGTTATATTCACGTCTTACCATTCTCAAACTAGTTGGCAGGTAGAAGTCTCTAATAGGCAAATTAAGCTTATCTTGGAGAAATTTGTGAATCAAAACTAAAAGGACTGGCCCACCAAATTGGTAGATGCCTTATAGGCATATCAGACTGCCTTTAAAATGATTCTTGAATGTCTCCTTATAGGTTAGTCTTTGAAAAGGCTGTTGGCCCAGAGGCCTTCCACTCTAGTTTTGATGATGATTTTACTCATGTAGTTATGTTTACTAATAATCTTGTGACGTTTAGTTTCCATCATTAACCAAGATATTAGTTGGTGATTGCTTCAACCAAGGAGTTTTGAAGCTTTTCACATGGTGATTCCAGAGCCCGAGCAACAAGATCATACATTGCACTTGTTGGAGTCAAGCTCGGTGGATCACGGAGTTTTAGATCGAGTCGACTTGAAGATGGAGATCGTCAAGAAGACTTAGGTATCCTAGTTTAGTTTGTGTTTTAGATCTATGTGTAAAATTAGATAGTGTGATATGCTCAGTTCACAATACCACACGTTTTATGTTTTAGATATTGGTTTTCGATTTTTGGTTTAACCGTATTGGTTTTCATGGATAGTTTATCAAACACGTTTAAATAGTTTATGTATAGTAGATGTGTTCTATATACATGCATGCTTCAACTTTTAGACAAACTTATTTGTTATGCCTATTCATGTGTTTAGGTTCTGTATTTTAACAAAACTTATTTTTGAATTATTGTCAAAAACTATGATATATATGTTTCATGTATATTGG